>JAUZNJ010038400.1:0-11097 GCA_034780135.1 Jordanella pulchra
TGTTTTTTGTGACAAACAAGTATGTATTTCGATCACTCTATCACAGAAAAATAAGACTTGTAGAACTTATTGGAAACTCAAGACAGCAATGGCATTATGTTTTTTACAAGTGTATGTAAACTTTTGACCACAACTGTAGGTATGCTTTTGACAGGAGGGAATAATTGGACCAGTTGTATAGGGTCATCTTTAAAGTTATGGATACGGATATATTTTTCTGTACACAGTAGTTTGTAAGCACAGCTTACAATCCTTATATTACATTAACCCACTTTTATTTCATTAACTCGCAATAGAATGAAGCCCCTCCTCTGTATTTTCATGAGGATTTGCAATAGATACAGCCTCTTAGTTTGTAATTATGTACACAATGATTTTTGCACTTTAGGTAGATTTAGGATTAGGATTAAAAGTGGGGCCTGAATCCTCCTATGCTCGATCAGGAAGTTGCTTCATCGTTCATAGAAGCCTTGGTATGAAGGAACTAACGAATCTAAGAGTTCGTCAGGGACCCGTTACAGCTAGTTATAATTAAGGACCCCAAAAAAATGTTATGGATGGGAGCGGCATATTTGATCTTCACCCGACAAAGGTTTTTCCGCTGGCCTGTTGGTGGTTGCTGTGATACATGGACAGCTTGTAATGTTGACGTGTCGAGGCAGAAAACCAGTTCATCCAAATGAAATGGAGGCTGGGGGCGACCCTTGGGGAAAGCAGTATAATGGATATTTTTCAAAACTGAGTACAGCTTCCTAAAGGGCACACCCTGTTGTTTTTAAGGCCTGGTTGACACTTTTTCTGAAATGAGAAACAATAAAAATATTCATATACTACTGGGTAGTAATAATGTTGTTCAAGGTTTATAATTGACAGGGTTAACATGGTAAAAAAAGCTAAAAATTCTAATGGGAACAAAATCTTATGAGGATTACTTCAGTAGTATAGGTGAAATGTGTTGCTGTTATCCTTTACAGTTTTAAAGATTGCATCACTTTAGGCTAGCACTGAATGCAGTATGGGCACCACTAGCAACCCAAATTATTAAATCTGTGTGTAAACTCACATCAGCTGCAGTGTCGGTACAGTTACTGAGGCTGTGTGGCTTAAACTAATGATTTCCACTAATGTGGAGACCGCTGCAGCGTCTAGCCAAACTTTTTTCCTATGCAGTCATTTTATTAAAGGGGACTGTGTACAAAACATGTCAGTCTTAAAGAAATGTCTTTTACCAGAGTTTTGTATGGCTAGTTTTATGCAGGTACATGAATAAAAAAATAACCCCAGAACAAATTACGTTTAGTCTAAAATACTAAGATGTAGAGTAAATATAGACATGCACTTAATAAAAGAATTGTTTACACATTAGCTGGACTGATGCTGACTTAGCTTCGTAGAGAACAGGTTTATGTCTAGAGCCAGTTTCAGACTCTCTGGGAGCTGATTCCACTATCTGATGGTCTATAAAGGAAAAGCTGATTGTGTTTTTTTTCCCTACTCATTCTGGGTCTGAGTGCATTCATGAGTGTGTTTAGATGAGCCATATCTGATTGGCAGAGCAATTAATCCTTGCCATGTTGTCCCCTCTGACAGGTCTTTAGGAGTGGAGAAGGCATGGGTATCCGTCTGGACAGCGCATCAGCCTTCCAGGGCGCTGTCATCTCTCCTCACTATGACTCTCTCCTCGTGAAAGTGATCGCCAGCGGAAAGGACCTGAACACAGCTGCCTCCAAGATGAGCCGAGCCCTGGCAGAGTTCAGAGTGCGAGGGGTCAAGGTAGGTGGTGTACCTGTAGCTGCCTTGTGGGCTTTTATCTCTATTACATGCTGTTGTCTCAACAGGGAATACTGAGAAATTGTCTTAAAACTGAATTTTTGTGGATTTATAAAGGACTCATTGACTGAAATTGTTTGGTAGGTTGTTTTAACTGCTTGTAAAGGCAAGACTTAACAGCCTTTAGTTGTGCATAGTTACCAGATGGAAAACAATGTCAGATTTTTTTTATGCCCAAGTAGCTCATTTCAAATACCTTTGAAAAGGATCTTTTTAACTTGGTATTTTAGAGACCCTGAAGCTCGGGTAAGGCTTGGCCTTGTTTTTTTTTTTTTGTTTTTTTGTTTGTTTTTTTTTAAAATCCCGTTATAATTCCGTAAATGCACCTTTAGGTAACAGGTAGATCTTAAATGAAACCCTTGAGGGACTTGTTTGATGGTCGACAACCATCCGTTTTCCTCTGGGTGGAATTAGATTTGACATTTTTACTATTTATCACCTGCTGTACAGCCAATGTCCACACACCTGCATGTCTGTCATCATATCTGTATTTGCACATGCTTTAAACCTTTTGTCTGTGTGCACAGAATGAGCAGAATGTGTATAAAGAAGTTAAATGTCATGGAGAGCCAAAGAGAACAGAGACGAGATGGACAGGAAAGACCTGGTTCGACATGAAGCAGGAGGGCAAAGATGGGCTGATAGAGAACAATGGAGGAAAGGTTTAACAAGGGCAAATTGGGCAGTGAGAATGTAAGATAAAGTTACATGTTAGGTGGATTTGTTTGAAGAGCCAGTCTGCCTGAAAGGTTAAAATCTTGAATTAGTTGAATATAAATAAACTGAATAAACTTGCAGAAAATCGCAGCCTAAAATTTATACCTTTTTTTTTTTTTTTTTTTTTTTTTTAATTTGGACAAAAAGTTAATCTTTAAAGGCTGCCTTATCATAAAGCCTAAGCTGGAGTTTAAACCTTCTGGGGAAAAAATGGATTTGCTTAGAACTTGACACTTCTGAACTGAATATTTCCCTGCGCCGTTGCGGGTAGCGCCGTTGCGGGTAGCGCCGTTGCGGGTAGCGCCGTTACTAGCTAAAAAGGCAAACCTGAACGGGTAAAACAGTGTCCGAGCAGTTTTGTTGCCGTTTCACTTTTATTCAAATCAGCTTTTTTGGATGCTTTCTTTTAGAGCTTGGATCTAGTAGCATCAGAGACCCAAATGGAAGTAAATGTGTAAATATTTTAACACTGCTGGTTAAAATAAAAAACTAGACCAAAACAAACCAGCAAGTCAGTCTTCAAGGTCCTGAGGTACCATGCTTTGGTGTTTGGTACTTTAGATTAGGGTTTCTTAACCTTGATCCTCTGAGCTTTTAGATCAATCATTGCTCTAACAAACCTGATTCAAATGATTGAATTACCTCCTTGGCAGCCATCTTTGGGTTATTAATCATCATCATCATTAATGCTTTAATATCATCTATGGATTGCTTTACTTATGTCGCTATAAAGCAAAGTCACCTATTCATTTGGTGGCATGCTTCTGCCGTGCAGTGATCTCTGCTCCATGAATTCTCAATGAGTACAGTACACTGTCTGTAATCTCTAGTTTCATTATTGCCATTTGATATCTTTTTTTTTACAGCCTCTACACACATTTACGTCTTTTATTTTTATTTTTTTTAACCAAAGTTGTTTATCTTGAGGTTTTGTTTTTCGAAGCTTTAGCCGGTCTGTTGAAACTACAGCATTAACCATCTATAAAACTCTTAATTTGCTTTTGTAAAGCTGATTTATGACTTGAAACAGCTGCATTAATTCTATAATCCAAGCTCTGAGGACGCATTAATTTACATCCCAATTAAGCCTAAACATAAATCTCCACCACTTGAGTGCAAATAAATCAACTGTGCTCTCGCTCAATAAATTCTAGCTTCCCTTGTTGTTGCAGGTTTTATTCAAATAAAGGTGGGCAAAACTTGCAAATGGCAGAGCAGTAAACTTGTGATGCATACATCTTCGGGAAAAGCAGTACAACATTACAAAAGGGTCGACTAGCCGGTTGCAGGCATTAAGAATCTGAATGGTTTTGATCTGTACAATCCAACATGTTAATTAGATTGTTGGAGCAAACTTTTTGTTAAATTTTGTCAAACATGTTAACATAATTGCATTAAAATTTGTTTTGAACTGAAAAATGAGCCTCATTAAGGGACGTTCAGAAATGGGTTTAGTGAGCTCACAACATCAAAGTACCACATTAACACAAAGGGCCTCGAGACTCTTTCAATATTACAGAATTATATATACACACACGTCCATATTTTGTAAGTTATACCGACTAGATGGACAGGTGTTCTCAAGAGGCACTCATGGACATCTAATGAAAGGAAAAACTGTGGACGGTAACTTTTGGAGCTAGAAAAGCACTCAGATTGCAGATCTCCGCCAAGCAGCTCAATTGTTGGTTCTCCGAATCATCACCAAAATGTAATCATTTGTCAATGTTCCTGTGAAAATTCAAACAAAATCGACACTTATTATTTTGAAAAAACAAACACAGATAGAAAAAAACCTCCTTGGCTGGGGTAATAAAAGAATCCTTGGTTGCAGTGGTGGAGAAAAATGTTGTTGTTCTTTTTAACATGCTTGACATTGGTTCTCAATGTCCAAAATTAATATCCTGGCTTATGGCATTACACCTTTACTGGTATTTGTTTTAGTATTAGAATAGATCAGGTAATATAAGAAACCAGATTATCTGGGTTAGATATTTATACATTAAATCAGTTTTCGGCCATATTTTGAAATATATAGGTCATATTTAGATCTTCGACTTTAGATTTATACTTTATTTTAGGTTGGAGGATTATTCTTGTAGAGTCAAAGTGTCGACAAAATGACTGACTTCTATCTACTTGAATGTTCAAGCCAAGACTTTTTCCATCACTTGTTCAATCTCCTTGTCTAGGGACTGTCTGCTAGCAGTGCCTACACCATGCTGAAGACGATCCAGACTTTTTTTTCCCCCCATCATGGAAAGTTCATTTGAGCACTAAAAGAACAGGGGCTCTATTAAACTCCTACCCTCTCTAATGCACTCCTCAGGACATACCTCTCTTTGCCTGCACTTAGGTTTCCACTCTGACTAGTTTTCCAAACCAGACTATTTATCTTCCTTCCAAGTATCTTATTACCCTTTTTAATATTTGATGCATTGTTTTATTCTGATTTGTAAGTCACTTTGGATAAACGCATCTTCCAAATGGATAAACAAAATACAAAACACTTTTAAAATCTGCAGTTTAAAGCAGCTCTTTTTGAAATGGATATTACAGCTGTGTAGTGAATAGTGTGGGCAGCATTATGAATGAAATGTAAAGACACTAAATGTCTGCATAAAGTGTAGGTGGCATCGGCAGAAACAAATGGTAATTATTGCCATCAGCAATGTTATACATGTTACCTTGAAGCACAAGTGGACATCGTTTGGTTCTTAAAATGGCAAACATTGTTTAAAATGACTTGTTAAAATCTTGTGGTGCATGAAAACAGACAATTTTTGCTTCTTACAACAGTGAATGCAGTCTCCTGAGCTGCACGTAAGGAGCACAAATGGGATCTAGAAATGTTTTAAAACTTTGCAGAAAACTCCTTGAATCCAAATGCTGCCTCTTCTAAAGCGAATGGCCTTTCATCTGCTGATGGTCATTGACAGAATGACTGATCCCACTGTAGGACCACCTTCAACAGTGTCTGCTTGACATGGTAGTTTCCTATACGTCTGTCGGTCTGACATAATTGTAAAGCATTTCTGTTGAACTATCAATTGAAGCTTTTTAATTCTTTTAGTTTGCAAAGCTAAATTTTTTGCACTGCTCATTTTAATTAGGTTAGCTTTGAACCATTTGGCTATACTTTTAGATCAGTTTTTTTTTCTGCCTTAGTTATCTGAAGATACTGATGACCTAGCTTGGTCCTTGGTCCAGCAGTCAGATGACATTTGGCTGATACTCTTAAATGGAAGTTAATTGTTGGGTTACTGCGAGGTTTGAAACCTTTGGTCCTGCCGCTGGGATTGAAACATCCAAATTGTCAACCTCCCCTCCTATGGTGGCCAAACATCTCAACTTTGGGTTCATCTATCCAAGCACTTTGTTCTACAAGTTTTAGAGTTTAGATTTACCTGTATAAAAATCATGTTGCCTGATTCTGCATTTTCTAGTTTGTGTAATATTTCTATCTAAAGAGTAATAGACTTGCAATAGTTTTAGTATCTATTTAATCCTCCACAGATTTTAACACTCGACATGAGGAACCACTAGCTATGCAGCCTTTAGCTTTCCTTGTCTGTTGCATTGATGGTCTATCCACTGTTACCCAACTGGTAACACATCCTCTACCAGCGATATACTTTCCACAGTTGCTGACAATGAACTGGTCTAATCGTTCTCACATTTATTTGATTTACTAAAGTCTGAATATCTTATCCATAACATAATTTATGAATACGAATCGATTAAAGTGCTTAAGCCCCTTTGTATCTCCTACATTATCAGCTCTTTGTCCTGCTTATTTCATCAGACACTTTAATGCACTCCTCCCCTTCTCTTCAGCAGAGAAGTTGCTCTAAGATAATTGTATACTCTATAACCTTTGAAGCTTAAGTTTCCAGCTTGTTTGTTCGCATCAACAGAAAAATCAAACTCGAAAATCACATTTATCCCTTAAGTCTAGCATTTGTCATTGGCTGCTCAGCCAGGGATGAATGGTAATAACCATCTTTTAGAAAATGTTATCCTGACTGTTTGCTGGAGGTGGCCCGGTTTAGTAAAACTGCAAATTGTATGACATTGTGAAGCTGGAAAAATGTTCCTTTTTTACTTAATCAAATAAACCTCAGGCATCACTGTCGGTATATTTCTGTTCTTGTTGGGGTTTTAAACGAACAATTTTTCTACCTCACTGAACACTTGATGGCTTTTTTTTTGTTTTTTTTTTTTACCTTAGGTTAGTAGTCTTTAGCAGGAAATACAAATGTGGGATTCTACACCTTCCTCTTAAGGGAAAACCAATATAAGATATAAGATGAAGATTGGTTCCACTATTAGGTTGACACAATTTTAAATGTTTACTCGTAATGACAGATAAGAAAGCAGAGTTATTAAATGTTGAAACTTTAGAGGTTTGGAAATTGAGCTTGATGGAAACTGCAAAATAAAAAACAAATTCTCCCATTTTTAACACCTGCTTAAGGTGGTTATTAGCTTTTGTGACAAAAGATTAACAGGAACTTTTTTTGAATCGGCTCTGATGTAGTGAACTTTTACTTCTGATAACAGATCAGCTGTTTCTGTCTGCATCTTCCTGGATGTTCCTGTTGAGCGCATTGACATGGTTGAAAGCAACACTGACATGTTGACTTAAGAACAGCTTGGCTGATGGCAACACATTAATTAAAACCTTCCTCCATTATTGATCTTTGGTTACTGCTAGATTGCAGCCTCTACTTCCTGTTTATTACAGCCAAGCGTGACGACGTAATGCGGGCGATGACGTACGATGATGTCTGGTTAATTTGCTTTAAACCAAATGAAAACACAGCAAATTTGTCATTTTTTTTTCTATTAGAACTTTTAGAAGTTTGCTTGATTTCCGTATTAGTTGAATGAAAAAACAGCTGGTAACCAAGATAACTATCCAGATAAATGACAGTGTTTTAGTGGAACATTGGTTAAGGAGGTTGGGTTATTTGCAAGTCTGTTCACAACATGTTTAATAATGTTTTGGCTTTGCTTTTATGCCACATTATATCAGTAAATATTTCAGAAGTCCTTGAGAAAACCAGCAGCTTTATATTATGATCTCCTAAATGCTACAAATAAATTGGAAAGCTTTTTTTTCTTACAGTTCCAGCTTATCGTTCAACCTCCTTCATTCTCTCAGGTACCACATTTCAGCAGAGACCACATTTTTGCATCCTGCAGTTGTAGGTGAAGCCCCTCCCACCATCAAAACCAACACTTTGAATGCTGCACAATTTATCACAAGTCAATAAGTTTAAATAGATTGACTCGAGTCTGAAAAAAAGCATTTCTTTATTGTAACACTGTCATAAATACCGTCACACATGACAAAACTTGATGGCTTACAATGTTGTTTTAAAAGAACTTTACATCAGACACTGCAAAGTATGCACTACACTCATGGGTTTCTTGTGCACATGTCTTGTGCACGTAATGGATACTGGAGCTTGACTGTAGTAGTTGGACGGCTCAATGCTGATCTTGTAAAATTTCCCTTATTTTCAAATCCCAGGTACGGCCAGAGGTGATCAGCTATAACTGATGACGGTCCAGACTTATCCATCCTTACTTTAGCATAACTTCTGTTGCCTAGCAAGTATGACAGCATGAAGCCTAAATCTGTCCTCTACCTGATCACTTGAACTTTAGCTTTTAACGAGAGAAAGTTATTAAATGACTTGTAGTATATCCTATGTTTTGATCAAATAAGGGTCTTCATCTAATTAAAAATGTCATATTTTAGTTTGCTTTCACAGCTACTAAAAAGTGCTAATTAAATTGACACCAGAGGTTTTCATCTTCCTCATTCCTTTCCAAAGAGAAGCCCATACACGTCTGAAATAGGACTTGAAACTGTTTTAGCTGCAGAAGCTATGAAACTTGCAGTTATACTGCTTGGACATCAAATATTTACTTACTTTTAATACTAGTTTAGATTGCATTTCATTTACATTCCACACTCTGATTAAATACATTCAGTATGTGAACATTTTTTTGACATCATGAATGTCTCAGCCAAATTTAAATAAAAATAATATTAAAATGCTCTGATTTATGAAACTTTGATATATACCTCAAGGGCAGTCAGAGTAGGTGACTAATGACTAAATTCATTGACACAAAAATAGAGAAATTGGTTTTAATGGTACAATAATAGTTATGGCCTTGATCTCTGTGGCCCATTTGAGTGTTTGTGGTCTTGTTGAGGTTTTAATGCATAGTCTTGTTTACGCAGGCTCACTACTGTGCATACAAATGTGTTCGTATATCCTGAGAAGAGAAAGGTTTGAAAAATGTGGGAGTTTTTAATGAAAAGTTGGAGCACAGCGGTTAATTGATTGTTCTAATAGTCGATGATGCAAACAAAAGCATTAAAGGTTTTAAGGATGTAAGAATTGTTTAAAGACCTACAGATTCATGCGGTATACAAGGAAGAGAAACATTTAGTATTCACTGTAGGTGAAATGAATAGATTGAATACTCCAACATGTTGCCTTGTAATTTCTTGTAAATTAGTCGTAGTCTAATGCAGATGATCTTTTATTGATTGAGAATTTGCACAAACATCTGTTATTGATGCAGCAATTCCCAAAGCTTTAAATTTTGGATTAGATTTTTCTTGATATTGTGACACTAAAGATTAAACTCTTTACTTATTGTGAAACCTTTTTTTTCAAACAATTGTTGTTGGACTGTTTATAGTTGAGAACCCAGTCTGCTTTTCAGTCTGTCCTTTTCAGACAATTTTAAATCTAAATAAAGTGCATCAATAATAAGTAAATCTTGGTATTTCTCTTATGTGGCTATCTGTGGGATAAAATGCTTTTAAGCAATTCATATAATGCACATCGCAACCAGCATTCGGTAAGCCACTAATATGTGGTTTGGAATTGAATTCAACCACAAAAGACATGCATTATGCATCTTTTAGAAAACATTGCAGGGAAATTTGAATAATCAGATGCTCCTTTCTGTTCCTCATTAAAACAGAGCATCTTATCAAGATATTGGAGTTGCTCCTTGTTTTTTTTTTTGTTTTTTTGTTTAACAATAACAGATGTTTGTTTTGCTATAATTTTAATGGTTAAGCCTGAGCTGCTCCTTCTCTAACCAAGCCGGTTTTGGCTTTCCAAGTTCAGCATCCCCCTTGTGTCACATAATGCCTCGTTGAATGATTATTCCACATCTAAATTTTGGGCTTTATTTACCCAACAGTGCCTCAATGGAACAGTTTTAAGTTCTGGTGAAATATGGAAGAATCTGGTATTAAATGTAAAAAATCTGATCCATTCATGAAAACATGAAAGCTGCTTCTTTTAATGAACCCATAGTGCATTTTATTTACAGTTATTACTGGTGGTGGGGTCATCTGCTGATGTGTAGAGACTCCTCCTGTGAAGTAGAGCAGCATTAATTTTCCAAAACTGATGACAAATATATTGTTTTTAGCACCTTATCGGCACATCGCAGTTTAACTCCTCCTAATCCATATAGGTGATCATCCTGAAGCACTGTATGAAAACTGTTTTTTTCTTTACATTTGTATATTTTTTTGGTTTAGAAGTTGCTACTTGAAGGTGTTTTATTGCTCATTAAATGCATCTTCCTAAAAAAGCGTATGTTTCTTTTAGCTTAAGAATCATTCAACCAACCTCTATTAAACTGAGTAATCTTTGCTAGAATATAAGTAGTAAAGTAGTCTAACTGGGAAGATATTTCTACTTCACATTTTATTTTGTTTTGTTGAAGGGGGGAAATGTGCGGCCAATCAGGTTGATGTGCAGCCTTTAACACTCTCGTTGGTTGTAAAACAGCTTTGTCTGTAACGGTTCTGTTTGACACATTCACAAAAGGCCTTGTTGGGGTCCTTCAGAGCCAGAGGCTGGCAGTCTGGACATGTTTACAACCATCTTGGACAAACTACTTCAGAGTGACATTTCATCTCAAAGTCTGTTTGTAGTAGATCGATATGGAGGGAGAGAAACTGGTAGGAGAGAAAGTCCAGAGCCTGTGTAGCAAGCTCTGCAAACATCTTTATGTTAATGTAAACCCTCTGAAAGTGTGGAACTGAATAAACCGAATGTTTTCTGGTTTGTTATAACAGGTTAGATGGGAGCATGATACGAGACAAGTTCATGAGTCATAGACTTAAAGGTAGATATAAATAAATGGCCGTTTTGTTGAAAATTTTAATAGTGTAGCAGTGTTTTACTGGATATAGAGATTTTGGTGTAGGTCTCTGCTGGGTGTCTGCAGAGCAAAATAATAAAAAAAACTAGAACCTTTCAGCCCCTTAACTAGGTAAAACTTCTAGAGTCCTTAAGGTAGTTTTAATTTAATTTAAAAATCAGGAAAGATTTGAATGATTTAACAAAAATATCAGAAAAGCTTCCCTCACCATATTTAGTCATAGCTTCAGAATTAATGTTGTCGGGATTTTGATTTTTACATTTTGGTCTATTTTTTTTTCTTTTTTTTTTTTTACTGATATTAATACATCAAAAAAGCTAAAAAAAAAAAAAA
>JAUZNJ010038401.1:0-11096 GCA_034780135.1 Jordanella pulchra
TTTTTTTCTCCTTTTGTCTCTCATAGTTGAGGTCTACCTATGATGTCAATTACAGGCCTCTCTCATCTTTTTAAGTGTTAGAACTTGCACAATTGGTGACTGACTAAATACTTATTTTCCCCACTGTATGTGTTTTGAATGCAGTTTTCCATTCGTCCCCGTCTCGAATACGAATTAGATGATAAGCATTGCGCAGATTGAGCTTGGAGAAGATGGAGGCTTGGTGAACTGGTTCAAAAACTGAGGACAAGAGAGGGAGAGACTATTTATTCTTAACAGTAATTTGGTTGAGCCCTCTATAATCGATGCGTGGCCGGAGAGTATTATCTTTTTTAGACACAAAGAAGAATCCAGCACCTAGGGGGGAAGAAAAGGGACGAATGAGACCTGCTTTAAGTGAGTCATTTATATACTGTCCCATAGCTTGCCTCTCTTGCTTAGAGATATTAAACAAACGGCTGAAAGGAAGAGGAGCTCCAGGAAGAAGGTCTATACAGCACTCATGTGGTTTGATGAGGAGAGAGAGATTGTGCAAGATCTTTACTGAATACCCGGTGGAGGTCATGGTTTTCTTTAGGAACATTAGTTCAATCCAATGGGCTGGGGCGGCTTGATGCCTGAGATGGCTTAGCAGATTGCAAGCATTGGTTGCAAGCATTGGTTGAGCATCACCCCAGTTAAATTGGGGTTTGTATATGCAGAGCCAGGGGAACCCAAAAACCAGAGGGGCACCCTTGGTGGGAAACACAAATGATGAGCTCTTTGTGACTGCCAGAGATGTGGAGGGAAACTGTGTCAATTTGATGAGTCATATTGGCCATAGGACTACCGTCCAAGGCAGCCACCTGCAGAGGGGTTGGTAATGCCTGGACCGGAATATGATATCGCGCAACTAGATCAGGATGTATGAGATTCTGCTCAGAACCTGAGTCTACTAAGGCTTGAAAATGGTAGAAATTATGCTGGACAGTGAGAACAGCTAAAAGAGTTAACCAGAGGTAATCATTACCTTTGGATCTGCCCGCCAGGGCTTTTGGGACAGGAGGAGATGAAATGTTGAGGGGAGCCGCAGTAAAGACAACAACCTGAGGACATGCGGCGCTGCCATTCCTCTGGACTTAGCCGGAGTCAGCCTAACTGCATGGGTTCTGGATAGGAGGACTGGGCAAGTCAGGGTTGGGAGAACCCCTCCTAATGGGAGGTAGAGAAGCCCAGGAAGGTGAGGGTCGAGATCTATCTATCTCTAATTCTGTTTTCTATCTTGAAAGCCAGGTTAATTAATTCATCTAGAGAGTCAGGTTCATCTTGGCATGCCAGTTCATCTTTCAATCTGTCATACAGGGCATGTTAGAAAGCTCCTTTAATGGCTGGTTTATTCAAACCTGATTCAGTTCCAAGGGTGCGAAAATCAATGTCAAAATCAGCCACAGATCTATTTCCTTGTCTTAAAGTCCCGATTCTTTTTGAGGCAGTTTCTTCACCAAGCCTGGGACAAAATGTTTGTTTGAAGAGCTCAATAAATTCTTTATACGAAAAATATATGAGATCCTCCTCAATAACTACACCCTCGGCCCATCTAAGCGCTGGATCTCTTAGTAACCTCACAAAAAAAGAAATCTTGCTGGCATCATCAGGGAATGAGCGTGGGGAGTGGTGAAATTCTAATAAACATTGAAGAAGGAGACCCTTGCTTTTCTCTAGCTGACTTGAATAATGTTCAGGGAGTGGGCATGACGACATCACGGGACAGAGGTGGTGCAGAAGCAGCTGAAGTTAAAGCCGGAGCAGGGACAGGGTTAGCTGGAGGAAACCTGTCCTATAAAGTCTGGATTTGCCTAGCCAATTGATAGAAAGACTAAAGTAGGGACTTCTGCTGATCCAGCATCACATTAATTGAGAAATCATGCATCCCCAATAGGACTCCCTGTTCGGACAGCATGGTCCATAGTTGTGCTGCAGAGTCTGATTGGTCAGATGGTTCTGTCATAATGGGATTTTCTAGCAACAACTAAACACAGTTTAGACGTCAAACACAGTTTAACAGATTTATTGAATGTTTGATGTAATGGAGAGAGAATAGAGAGGTGTGGTTCTGCCAAGGAGGAACCGAGCCAGATGAGGAACTGAGGAAAGGTGAGCAGTTAAACAGGGAAGCAATCGAGGGCACTGATAGTAAAATCTGGAGATGGCTTACGGTCTAAGTTTAGGGATGAGCTTAGGATGGTACACTGTTTTAATAACAGTTGATGCAGTGTGGTTTTTCCAGCTGGAGGAGTTCCAGAAGGAGACTGAGGGTGGGCAGGCAGCAGCTGAGTGGTGGTTGTGGAGGAATCCAGGAAGAAGGTCTAGTGGAGCAGGGGGGATCAGGTAATTCAGGGTTGGCAAAAAGCTCCAGAGAGTTGGTGCACTGTTGAAGCTGAACCGTCTGATATCTGCAGGGGAGCTGCTCCAAGTTAAGGCCTTTGCTGATTGGTGATGATGAGCACCAGCTGGATCCCATCACCCTGCCACCCTGTAAGTGAAGAGAACACTCCCCTGCAGAGCTCAACAGAAAGGGGATTTTTTGGCCTTGGAGACCCTGAAGCTTAAAGCTTCCCCGTGTTTTCTGTTTACTGTGATTGAGGTTTTGTGTTTACCTAAAGTGTAAAATAAACTATCTTGCTACTCACATCAACCATTTAGATGATTTGATTTTGGTTTACACCCAGTGCCGGGATTTTACCCTTAGTGGTCTTGGGAAGGGGTTGTAACAGGACACTACAATATCCTTGTATGTACACCATTCATTACACATACAAAGGTACATATATACTGCCTATGACCTTACTGGAATCATCTGTCAATTTGCTCTTCGACAGTGCACACACTAGTTTGACAGCAGCATCAGCAATGTTCGGATAAAGAAAGGTGTTGGTAATAAAATGAAAGCATAGCTATTAATTGGAGAGATCAGAGAGATTCCTTAGTCTAAGCTCGTCAATATCATCTCTTAAAAGACTGGGAGTTCAGCATGAACAGGTTGGGCAAAGCTATTATTTTTGGAAGGCATTTCAACCCAGCATAGATGTCTGCTTCCCCCACTTTTTCCTTGCTTGCCTCCACTTGTGTCCCTTGCTGTTTCAGTTCTACTTTTAGGTTGGTATGCACTGCTATGTACAGAGCAGTTTTACCGTTTTGTTGATGGTGAGGGTGGCATATTCTTTCAAGTTCATATTGATAATATTCTGCTGATTATAAGTTATGCGAGCCAGTCCTGTTAGATTACCATTTTGAAACACTATGAGAAAATATTTGTTGTGTAGATGGTACAGTTCAACCGAGCCTCGATCAACTCAGCAGCCTAAGCTAAGAATTTATTTGTAAAATGGATGTTGTTTGGCTGAGAAAACAATGCAAAACTAACAAGTCACATAAATACTGAAAAGGTTTAAAAAAAGATGTCACTGCATATTAGCTCAAGTCCCACTGGTGACTCGCCTTCTGTTAGAGAATATCTTTATTTGCAATCACACTTCAATTAAACTTTCTTTTAAAGGGAATGTGCACAGACATTACAATGTAATGTATTTTAAATCTGCTAATCTACCAAAAAGAAGTTTAAAGTTCATATCTATGAAAGGGACGGAACCATAAATAAAGGATGGTTTATTGTGAAAAGGACACAGTTTGTGATCACGGTCAAATGAGGCTTTTAAATAAGTTGAATACATATCAGCTTGCAGATAAGGAGCATTCCATTTTCTGTTTTTTACATTTGTTAAATTCACCATTTATTAACAAACAATAAATAGCAGTATATCAAATAATTATTTACTGTTGCCAATGTGCTTGTACTGGTTAATGTTAGAGGAAAGGGCTATTTAGAGAGCCCCTAGTTTGCCCAATCTATGATTTTCTGGAAATTAAACTCAGATTGAGTGTTGGGTTAATTTCTTATTGGCAAATTATTTTTTTAAAGTAATTTTTTTTAGGCTCTAGTGGTTTTTCGAAAGTAGGCAGACAATATAGGGGTGTAGAGAGAGGGGAAGATATGCAGCAAAGGTCGACTTGTCCAGGAATCGAACCAGTGACGGCCGTGCCAAGGACCATAGCCCGGGCACATAGTCACACACCTAACCTCTACATCAGCGCTGCGCCCATCAAACATATTTTTTTGTTGAATGAAAATAACACAAGATTCAAATCCGCAAGAATAATTTTCTTCTTACCCACAGCAGCTTAACTTTAGTGGATATAAACCATCAAAACACAACAAAAGCATATGTATTTGCAGTCCAGTGGCAGGATTCTGCCAGTTGTTTGTGGTCAGTCTGGAGGGAAAATAAGTGTTTACAGTTTAGGTTTTACTCTAAAATCATATGCAGTTTAGTCCCTGAGCCTGTAATAATGCTAATTATTTATTGTTTATTACTTATAGTGAGCTTTATGGGTTTAGTCAAGAGACTCAGTACAGACCACTTTAAAAAACATGTATTTTACTTTCATAATCTATTCATAAAGAGGCTGATTTCCTCTCATTGAATTGTTGTCATGTAGACATTTGTGGATGTCATTTATTATATTGAGCTTGGAAAGTTCAGTTTAGGCAACTGTATGTGAAGTCTAGAAGTCGTTTCATCTATCATCCAAGAGGCTTCTTCAATTAATTTATAATATGGTATTTTCAGTGGCCTTCCCTCCTGTTGAGGGATTGGTAACAAAGACTGAAAGATGACTTTCATTGAGAGGATATAATGAGATGTTTGGGAATTAGCCTGTTGGTCTGCTTGTTGTAGTGAGGGAATTTGGTGCAAGCCAAGGATGTTCCAACAAATCAAAAGCATGATGTAAGAGAAACTGAGTCGTTCCCTGCTCAGGCCAGCCTTCCCTCTGGAACTTTTTGCAGGATAATAGTATTTTGTGACACCGACACCATCCATCCTCATACACTTCTCAACTGTACAGCGTTCTCTGCTCTCAGTCTCTCCATCACCATTCCTACAGTTTTAGGATATTGAAAACACAGGATAGCTTTACTTCTCATGTTTAATTTTTAAAGTAAAAATAGGACATATGACTGATGTCTACGATTTCTTACAAGACCAATGATTAAAATGACTTCTTAAGCATCTGGTAAAATAAAACTCATTTCAACAACCTGGCCATCTATTAACTTATATGATTGCAAAAAAAATAAAACAACAAAAACTGTCTGAACAACAAAAAACAAAAACTTGCCATAAACTTAATGATATACTCTTTAACATAGATAAAACGATATTTATTTAAACTTCAAAAAAATCCATTAAAAAATTCAGAAAAGATCCTGGAAATTTTCTGCCGGGGCCTTTCATGTGTTAGACAGATTTTTCTGTCTAAACAATTCCGTAAAAAAAAACACCTTTTTATACAGAATTATTTCCTCTTAATTAGTCTCTTATATTAATTACTCTAAAATGTAGCTCACTGTCATGCGTCGAATTGTCAAAGCTAAAAAATACGGCTAAAAGATCTGTAAAAACAAATTAGGGAAAATTCCTTCAAATAAATACAGTATTTTATACTATATATTTATGGACATTTCTTACACTATATGATATATATGAACTGCAGTGGAAAGTACTGTGGTGTCTATAGGAAAAGGTTCTGGAATCAAATTAGGCTGAATCTTTCTGCCTGAAGTTTGCATGTTCTCTCTGTACATTTTGTCTCTGCTTTCCTTATTTATTTCTAAACATGCATGTAAGCTAAACCGAATATCTTAGATGACACAATAATTTTGATCAAAGTAGGTGCAGGAAACATGTTTACATAAAATATTGTTCAATTCAACAATTAAGGTTAAAACGCATGCGCAGTAAGGACATGCATGCCACAATCCAAGTTCTATAAATTGAGAATATTAAAACGTTTGATTAAAAAATACTGCTTATCCAGATGTGACAGGCATGAAACCCACTATCTGACAAGAGGAGAATCCATAATTATGATAGATTCTACATGTTAGATAGATGTGTTTTAAAAACAGCAAAAACGATTTTTTCCAAATTTCTAAGATGTGTGATCTATGTGTTCTCTAGATTTCTAAACATCTAATGCAAAAAATACAATATTAATAGGACTCGGTTAATTCAGGCCAGTAGAAAATAGCCTTTCCGCCTGTTGCAAATGCAACACACGCCCATACACAAAGTAAAGTTCTCCTTGAACTCGTTGATTGCTGCTGCCTATCAGCTCTGTCAGTTACCAACTTTAGAAGCCATTAGGGCAGAGCTACTTACCCTGTTAGAACCACCACAAAGTCCATTACATTCCAGCCATTACGAAGGTAGGAGCCTTTGTGAAAAGCAAAACCCAATGCAACGATCTTGATGCCTGTTTCAAAGCAAAATATTCCAATAAAGCAGGGCTCCGTATCATCCTGGAATGATAAAGAAAAACTTAGTAAATGAAAGACCTTTGTCACCAAAAACCACATCCTTCAATTTGTTCATTTGCTGTTTTGATTTCTTAAGTAAATAGTGATAACACCTATGCACCAAGTACATTGCAGCATCATATTTCCACTAGTCTCTGTTAGCCTCTGTTTTTCCATATGGATAAACCAAAGACATAGTCCTTAGGAATAGAATATTAATAACATCAGTTTAGAAAATATCTGCTACTTGAGATACCTCATCAAAAGGTAGACAGTCAACATTTCAAGATCAAATCTGTTTCCTCTTTACAACAAAACACAGCAAACTGAATGCAAAATTAACTTGTGAGTCTTGATACAAAGATTTAATGGATACGTCCCACTACTTATCTCTTGTAAATCCCATTGCAATCCTTGATATGGGTGGTGGCCTTTTGGATTTAAAACACATAATATTTCTTTTAACATAGAAATACTGAGAAAACAGCATTCCAACGTGTGGATAACCATTCTGATAGTGTGCGCTAACAATAACTTTACAGCAATTATCTTTCAAAGCATCGTAATTCTTCCAGATTTTTGATAATTACCATAGTTGGAAGGAAAAATAAGTTGTTGAACAATATGCTTCAAAATTGAAAATGCTATATTTTTTTCACAACCACACAAAAGCTAAATTAACTCCCTTGATTTACCCTTGCACTTAGGAACAATCCCACAGTGAGCCATGTATTTAGTTTGGGAAAAAGGTTAAAAAAGGACGTTAAAAAAAAAACAAAAAAAAAAACAAACAAAAAAAAGAGATACATTGGTAGCAAAAAAAAGGAACAAAGAAATTTGTTTCAATTTTAATATTTAGTTTTAGTGAAGGAAGAATGCTTTGCCTGTGATAGGGTGTTTTTAATCCATCAATAATGCCAAATATTTTTCCTTAATTCAGAAGAAAATTGTAAGAACTGATGGAAATCTTATGTTTTTTACTTAAAGTAGAACTGAAGGTGGTTGCGAAAGCAGAAAACTGTCACATTATAACTCCACATTGTTGGTTAGTATGAAATAAAATTATTTTACACCAAAGCCCCATGGAAACAGACCAGTTGACTGTCTGGTAGAGACCTTCAAGTGTTACTGTCATGCAAACCCATCCATCCAAGTATTCAGGCAGCTGAGTGATATCAAAGCGCTATAATTGAAAGCCTTCTGCAAAGAAATTAGGGTATCACAGGGTTAGCCTGATGTAATGATACAAAGGAGAGATAGGAGGCAGTTCTTCAGGGCTCATGTTAACCTGCAACTCTAATAAGGCGGTGTGATGCTGCTGGTGAGCATCTAGTCCGTATAAGTCTACCAGTGAACGGGTCACAGGCCCCAAGCAAACAAACCAAATGACTTCTTAGAACCTTTTCATCAATTGTAGTCAAATCTAGGTCTACTTCACTTAGAAGGTACACGCTACATACAGAAAATTAAGAAGGCATTAGATAAAAGGAAAGTTAGGTCATTTGTATGCTACAATTGTAGAACTGTAATACTCACCAAACGTTCTGATAATGGGGTTTTGTCTGAAGCCGGCAGATGTTGTTCCAGGGCCAGCACAATGCAGTTTGCTATAATGGTAGCCAGGATCAAGTACTCGAATGGAGTGAGAGAGTAAAGGATATTTGATTAAAAATGATTTAATTAAGACAACTGTACTACAGTCATCTCTCTGTGTCCGAGGCTGTTACATGTTTAAACACCACATTACCTTTATCCAGTGTCTCATTATCAAGAAACATGGAACTTCTATATAGCTCAAATTCAAAAAGCATCTATCAAGGAACTTTGCTGAGACAGTTGATTCAAAATATACAGTAAGACTGGTTAAAAGTTTAGTATCTGAAGAAGCCTAGCTGAATGCCTCGATCCACTGACTTTGCAGGATTTGCTTCTTCTGGATGATTGACCGGCGACAGTAGATATTCTGTCATTGTGTTATTGACTGTGCAGCATTCTCTCACACTAAGCATGCATGCAGGGAGAGCGGAGAGGAAAAACTCACTTTTAACAAAATTAGAAACATCCAGCAGAACCAGGCTCAGTGTGAACATATTTCTGTCAAAGCCAACTGGGGTTCAAGGAGATAGAAGCAGACATAAAAAAGGAACAAAGAGGCAGTGATTGATTCTTTCTATGTAAGAGAAGATAGGGGTAAAGTTAGCTCCACATTTTGGTCTGTCTAGGAAAGAAACAGCTAAGCAGATAAGCTCTAAGCTGTGGAAACAAGAGAGCACATACAGTTAGCCACAGTAAAGGTTTAATCTATAGCTGTCTTTTCAATAGTCATCTGTCATATCCCTCAGTCATAAAAGCTGCATTGGTTGATTACAAAATCAAGTACAGCTCGGAGACATAAAAATTAGACAATCAAAACCAGTCTCGGGGATTTCAACTTTGTTTCACTTGAGCTTTGTCATTTAAATGCTTTCAGGTTAGCTTCACCTATGAGCTACAAAAACTAAAACTTTAGAAAGAACTATTAAGCATTCATCCTCAGGTTTTTGCCCATAAGAAATCTTTACCACCTCCTAACACCATGTCTACAAAGCAGAATTCCAAAGATGTTTGCTCCATCCTTTTATAGCCAACCATGTTTGATCTTTAGAAAAGCAAATATAGAGAATGCTTGAAAATTGTAACTTAAAAAGCAACATGTCTTCACATCCTTACTGAGAACTTACTCAATGAAGGTATCACATATATATCTGAAGGCACAGCAAGAAAGGAGGATGAATAAAGTTTCCTCCCTTGATACCTTTTGACTGGAATCTACTCTGAAAGGCAGCAGCATCTGGAAGTGAGTCAACTCTTTCTCCTGTCTGGTTAAAGTTGTATCACTATAAAAACCTCTGCACTGACTGTCCATGAATTTTATATCACTGACCCAGAATGCAGTGGACCCAAAGCAATGGTGGGCACAGTAGTTCAGAATTTGAGAACACAACAAGAAATAAGACAATGGAATATACTATTGTATTAAAGATGCCTAAACAATCGCTCCAATTTATTAACCCTTAAATATCTATTAACGTATTTTTTGTATTTGGCTATATGCTCCCTTAAAATCCCACATGTTCAACAACATAATAATTAAAAGGTTTTACACCAGGTTGTGCATACATCCTCATACATCCATAAAAGATGCACCATGCCATTTACTGTCAGATAATATCCCTGTAATAGCTATTTTTCCACAGTATACTCAAGATCAATATATAGCTAACCTATAGTAAAAACTTGAGAATCATCACCTGTTAAAATATAATGGTCATAATTTTGTACAGACATGTGTTTGTCCTCTCCCCTGTGCCACAGCGGTGTCATTGGATGCCAATTTACCAGCCTTTTCAAAAGAACCCGAACCGCCACAAAGAAGAACTCCCACATAAACTTCAGTAACAGCACCCTCCAAGTATTTAAGATCCTGACTGGAAGATGACTGTGAAAGATCATCATAAACTAAGTGCTTTGAAGTGCAATATGAAAAAAAATGTCTATTCTGCATTACTTTTAGAAGAAAATTAGGTTGGAACCTTTATTAACCACCAACATATATAGTATGTGTATTGCATACAGAGCAGTGAAAGATTCCCTCCAACTTACTGTATTTCTCCAATATTTTGCCATTAACTACTGCAAGTGTTACTAAATAAAACTGTCATGTTGGGCATGATTTGTTTAGATTTCTTTTCTTGCATAATAAAGGAATAAAATATCATTAAAAAATGAATTTCTGGATTGATGTAGATTGACATGGTCTTAAAGTAGATTTGGTCTGGGGACCTGCAATTTTTAAATGTGACCAAAAAAAAAAAGAAAGAAAAACAGGAGGATAGATTTATTTGAGTCATGCACATAAAAACAACATTCAACTGAGAGGAGGTATAGTGCAATGGGAGCACCATGGTCAGCACAGCATGCAGAAAAGGACCTGTGTTCACTCAGGAAATGTTTGCTACACTTAAGTGTCTGATAAACATACCCACAGAACTGTAAAACACCAACCCTTTCGCTCTTTCCTGGAGCTTAATTCACTTCGTGAATTTATGTTCTGTCTAGAGGTTTCACAATACAACAGAGACCATTAAAACAAATAGCAGCTCTTTACAAGGATAAAACACTACTTTATAGCAAGGCAAGAGACAACCTGGCTTTCTGAACCACTCATCTTGTGCATCTGAGACTTTTTCAGTGATTAAAAACAGTATTTAAAGTAATTAAAGTGCAAAATTGTAAAACTGTATTCCATAACCTCAGTCTGCAGATGTATTTCTGTGACAGAAAACAAAATGAGTAACTCTCAGCATATATATACTTTATACTGATTAAGGCTTCAGGCACAACTCCAAAATGACCTTATGCACCTATTAGTGGATAGACCGTAAGGATATGGCCATTCGGTGATCTTCTTGGCATATTTCCGGATTATATTATCCTCGCCGAAGATAAAGAGGGAGCGGTTTACGGTGAGGCAGTTCTGCTTGACTGGAATTGGGTTGTAAATTGCCATGGTCCTAGCTCTCTGGGCCATGGTGTGTTTGTAGAGCCTCGGTCCCCCAGCAGGCACCGGCTGTCGGTTGGCCCAGTGGTGTAGTCTATGTGACACGCGGGTATACGCCGTATACCCACTAGAAAAGCTTGTGAATTTCCGTATAACCAC
>JAUZNJ010038402.1:0-11096 GCA_034780135.1 Jordanella pulchra
CTGTGCTGAAGCAGGAAAACCTCTAAAACCTGCAGGACTGCGGCCCTCCAGGACCGACTTTGGACATGCCTGCCTTACAGGAAGCAGGTTCTAAGTTGGATTCACTGCCCAGGGTCTTGGAGTTTGCATGTTTTGTTTTGCATGTCCTGTGCTAAAAAACTGAAGTGGTTGGAAAACTAGTGTTGAGATCACCTCTTGAACCGAGAGTGCTCTTGTGTTCATCAATAGTGGACACAGTCTGAAGTTGTGCGTTGGCAAAGAAAACAAGAGAAGACAATACAAACTTTAACTTGGGTTGTGTTTTAAAGCTACATGAAGCTTTAATCTAATAATGGTTAAAATAGTGATGATCATTTTACTTGAAATGTGAACGTTTATGAAACTAACTCCATTTGTCTACATTTTTCATCATCTCTTACTAACCTCTATAAAAAAAAAACTGCCCACATAATTGTCATAAATGTGCTAAATTGTGTTTCTCAACTATTTGTGCCAAAGTTCATAAATAGTTCAACGGCGAATATTTATATATTTGAGTTGTATCTGAGCCGCTAATTATGGATTTGATATCATCGTGTTTGCCATCAATAATTATCCTTGGCATTTAACATTAATAAAATGCATAGGCTGAATGCAATCTTGCACAAATAACAGAGTGCTTTTGTTAGGTACTGCACATCTTATTTACAGTTCACACAAAATAAAATAACAAGACTGGACACATGCAAGCATCTATAAAAGCACACACCCATCCACACATGCACTGCACATTCAACAAAGTCTACAGTGTGTTTGCCAGGCTTTTCGTCCCATGGCAAAGTTACCCAATCTCCTGACACACATTCTGCACAGATGACGAAGGACTCTTCTCATGACGCCGCTGGAGCCACCCGTTTAGTTCCGCCTTGGTTCTGTACACGCACAGATCACAGAGGTCAGAGGGCCCAATAGGGGCAGACTCTCTAAGTGAGGAGTTATGAAAAGCCCCAAAGTGTATTAGGTCTAGTGTGAACAGCTTTGATGTGCTTAGCTCATCCTTGAGTCTCATTCTGGGTACAGTGCCATGCAGTGTCTCATAAGAAAAATTGCTGCTGACCCTGAGTTGGAGCTCCAGACACAACGAGCACATGAATCCAAACCTCTAAATATGCTCTAAAACCTCCTTTTGTTGACCTTCCTGGAAGTCTGTAGACATATAGAGATTATTTGAGTTCATGTATGTGTGTTTGCATTTGAGTGAACTTGCCTTTAGCTATTCCTTAACCTCTATTGACCCGCCCCAAAGAAAGAGCTTAAAGGCAGGGAATTGTTGCTCCCTGACCCTTGACCGAATCCAAGCCAAATGAGATAAACTACACTCATTTATTATCTCAGGTCAAGACTTTCTGTGGATAACATGGGAATAAGCTTCAGAGTCAACGGCTGCCCCCCAAAAAAATCCAGTTTACAGGTCAGAGATTATGATTTATACACACGATTGATTCTGTTTATACAGTGGTTTAATTTGATCACAGACAGCAGGAATTGGGTGGATTTTGTAATTGACTGAGTCAGCAAATTCTATGTAGTGGCACAAACCTCAAGTTTACGAGTTGTGACCTACTTTATTAACATTGTAGTATATCCATTTGTCAAGCATTTTTTAACAGTTCAAAATAACTAGAAGACTCAAGTGAAAGTTTGGAATCAAAACCATATGAAAACCCGGCCCTTTTTCTGTAATTGGTGGCTTTTTGCGCAAGCTTCTGCATGCAGCTGCTGAGCCAGCGACACCCCAGAGCCTCTCCCAGCTGATTCCAAGAGAAAACAAGTTTTGCTCCTGTGAGATTTTCTGTTAATAGACACTGAGGCTGAGGTCTGGCATTCATCTCTTGTACTCATTCATTTTATGATGCTCTCAATTATATAAACTTACTTATTTATAAACTTATTGTTTGAGCTATAAAATACAGACATGTTTCTAGCTAAAACTGATACACTGAGATGTGTGAGTGTGTAGGAGAAGAATTGAGAAAAAAAATGTGTGGATGTGGAAATATATAATTGCTTTTGTTTATCTGTCTTTATCCCAGATTATGTGGGTGTGATCTGTGCACACGCAGGCTTGTTCCGTCAGGAACAGGATGTGTGTGCACGGCGCAAACTGGGGTTTGGCACAGCTGCCTGAGACTGGCAAAATGTAGATGAAACTGGCACAAGGTCATGTTGTGACGCTGCATGTTGCGTAAAAAGCAGGAGAACACGCTACAGGAACTATAATACATTAAAGAAAGAAAGAGGGTGTAACGGAGCAAGGGAGTGAGAAACACACAAACGTTGCTTTCACACATTCAGGCTTTTTTTTTTCTTTTGCTGCTGTAGCAACACCAATACATTTGGACAGTTTGTGCTGCAGAATACTTCCGTAATAAAAAATTCTGTTCTTACAGTTAATTGAAAGCCATTATAAATATGAACACTGAATTAAAAAATATAAAGATTTAATATTGGAGCCCACTTTCCTGTGATAGATCCAAATACGTTAAGGTGTCTAGATAAAGAGCAGGCTTGTGAGATGTTGTTAGTTCTGTCCAGAAAACTTTTTTACTGGTTTATTGTATCTAAAGCCTACAAGTACATGATGACACAATCCTGGTGTGAGTCAAACTAAATCAGAATTGACTTTGATTATTTCAACTACAAGATCTGTATTGCTGTTAAATATGTATTTTAAAATGATGTTGTGTTAAAAGTTTAAACACCTTCACAAACCTTTCTGTTTTTATAGTTTGCTCAGTTTCAAGCTGAAAGCATCTGTATTGTGTTTGTTGTTCAATAGCTTTGATCTAAATATTGGTAGTAAACAGAAATAGTTCTTTCTTATCTGTTAATTGCTTATTATGCAGGAGAACTTATAAATCTGCACAGGACTTAGAAAACAAAGATGACTATTGTGAAAATCTCTTTTGCTCCTGCATAGACATCCTGACTGTCATAAGCCACACAGGGCATCTGCTTCCTTCCAGGGTTATAACCCAGGCCTTGGCCTTATGGCTTCTGTCTGGTCACTTGCCTTTCTCAGGTCTCATTTCCTATCCTGACTAGAATAAGAGACATCTTGACCTTACTGAGTGCACCTACCTTTTCTGCTTCCTTAGACACTCTGGGTCTAATCTTCAAAGATTTCAAATACAGCCCACTCAAATTTTTGTGCAAAGAAAAAACAAAAAATAATGGAAAAGGTACTGACATTACTATAATGCACTTCACATATAAGGAAATCAAAGTGTTACAAAGTAAATGTAAAAAGAAGAAAATAATAAGAAACTAGAAAAGCACTCGGAGAATGCAGACCTCTGCCAAGCAGCTCATTCCCCCGACATATTGTGACCTGCCCCTTCACACCGGACTCAGATCATCACCAAAATTTAATCATTTGTCAGTGTTTATAATACGCCCTTACTGTGAAAACCTGAGCAAAATCTGCTTGAACCTTTTCAAGTTATTTTGACAACAGGCAAACAAACAAACGCTGATGAAAACATAACCTCCTTGGTGGAGGTAATAAAGACTAAATACCAACCTTAACACCTGGAAAAGCTGACTTTTTCAGCTTAGCCTCTGACCCATGTCTGGCACACAGTCCAGAAAGGGGTAAATTCCCCTATCGGGCAAAAAGCTCTTATGTCATGGAGTCTGCTGGTCGTTGGTTTTACCTCATCATGGCGGACATAGATTTTCAAAGCGACTGGCAGTGTTTTTTACGTTAGAAAGCAAAAAAAACGTACATTTGAGAAGCCAGCCAGGGAGGCAGGGCTAGGAGAGACTACAGCTGGATGGCACTAGCCTCTAGATGCTAATTGTGGGAAATGAAAGTAGTAACGCAGAGTATCAGCAAACCTTGCCCAGGCAGACACCGGAGGGAGGACCCACTTCATGCTTTGTCAACATTATTTTCTCTAACTTCCAGTTTTATTAAAAAAAGCCTTTCTCGGCTGATCTCCTTCACTGTAGCTCACAGCCACATCTAGTCCCTGACTGGATTTTGTGACACAAATATAAACAAAAGTTCAGATTTTTCAACTTCTGAGAATTTCGCTTTGCTTTATTTGCAGGCAAGGCAGAGATCAAATTTCACCTAATTTGTCAAAATCCTGTCATTCGCCTTCCTAAATTTGGCTCCTTCGTCTCGCTCGGGCTTGCTTACTCCAGATCCACCCTCCACGTAGAGATAACGTTGGAATCCTTTGCTCCTGACCTACGCCTCACTTCTGTCTGTTTGCCCCAAGGCAGCTGTGGTCATAAAGCAGCTCACCACCATCAGCATGTGAATGTGTGGCTAAATGACTAAATGCATTGAAATGCATTTTGGGGCACTTGATAAAGTGCCTTATGAGAGAATAAAAAAATCTTATGATTCTTCTGAATGACCAGTACATTTATTCTTTTCTCCTTGGTTTCCACTTTTGTTGTACTTATGTTTATGCTTCCTATGCTAATGCTATGTGTTAATGGGGTGGTGGGGTACTGGTGTTTATGTGTGTTATTATGAGGAAAAAAAGCCTGGCGGATGGACTCCTTGTCCAGACACCTCATGAACAATCAGAGGGTCTCCAGTCAGTTTCCTGTTTGATTTTTTTATTGGTCATGCGGTCATCGCCACAGTGACTGAAACAGGAAGTGCTGCATTGCTGCATGATGGACAAATGGACAGGAAGATTAAAAACATGAGAGCAGAATGAGCGGATACACTCCCTGATCTATTTCAGGAGCTGGAAGTGCACTCTCTCCCTCACACATACACACTAAGGATGCTTTGCTTCCTGACCTTTGCTACCAGTCAGATGGACCGCTTTGCTTCTGCATTATGTTTGTTTTGAATACCTTTCACTTTGGTTTATATGTCAAGACTAAATTCAACCGTTATTGCGGGTGCATGATGTGTGGAATCCAATATGTTTTCAGCATGAAATTTTATTTTCCCAACTTGTAAAAGCTTGTCTTGTTCAAAAGACCTTTGAAGTTTGTAAATACGGAAATAAGCCAATTCAGTCCTTCATAAAAGCAGTGGCTATTTATCCGATTAATCCCCTGGATAGTCAGTTTAACTTTCATATACTTATTAAGGTAAATCTACAGAAAATGTATTTAGTACCTAAACTGACCTATTTCCAAAACCAAAGAAATCGACTAGTGACTGGAATTATACGTGTTTAGCTTTATAAGCCTCAGAAATAAAGATCCGTAAAAAGGTCTAGCCAATACATCTCTTTGATGTCGATACTTTTAGTGAGTGAAGTATTGTGGCCATTAAATGATCAGCGAGAGGTTTTAAATGAAGCTGAAAATATTGGGAAAGTTCTTCAAAGAACAATTTCATTTGCTGTGTCATGCAGAGACATGTCTTTTATTCATTCAGACAACGAGAGACAGAGCAGGTCTTTAAGGAGATAACAGGAATGCTTAGCTAAGTACATTAAGGCTGTTCTGTTTTATCCCTTTAAGCTTTTAGTCTATTATGAAACATGCTAGACTTGGAAATGTTGAAAGCTTTTGGAAAGCTCAGAGTTAAGGTATGGACTTTCATTCTCTGGAATATACAGAGGATGAATGTTTTTGTAGCAGTCTGTACTAATCTGCTACCTTAGTTATCTTACTAATTGCTTAAGCAATATTCTAATGATATCAAGGTTGTCAGCTGCATAATCATTTAGTGTTTTTAATAGTTCATCTTCATTTTATTTAATCCTCTCTATCACACTGTGCGATAGTGAGGCTATAAAAACATATTGACATTTCAGTTTTTATATCTTGCCATAGTTTTAAACAGGAATACGATTGGTATTTGCAGATGTGATCAACCCATTGGAAATTTGCAAAATAAAATTGTGAAAGGAACTTTTCTAGTTGTGGCCATAATTATGTTATTTTTCTTTGTTTTTATAACAAGCTTCCCAGATTATTTTCAGTTCTTTCTCCCTGGTTACGGTTCTAAGTGGTTAATTTCCCCTAATGCCCTCCATACCTCACAGTTCGTCTCCCATTCCCACTGCTCCAAGTGAAGCTCCAAGTAATCGGCATGTCTTTGACAAGAAAGTTGTGAAGAGGACAAACTCAGGGAGATTATAAATGAGCTTTGGTTGCAGCTTCTGTACCTGTAAAACAGCAAATTGGGAAATCTCTATTGTTTCACAAAAATTGAAATGAAGGGGATTAACGCCCCCAGATGTAATCACAGAACGTTGTGCATGTATTTGCTTTTATGTGCATAGATGCAATAACTGCTTAAAGAGTAAAAGGTCAATACATGTTTAGATAAGCTGCTTTCTTCTCATTCAGTGATCACAAACTATTTAGACAAATCCCATTGTGAGGAAACATTTCCAAAAGGGATATATTATACTAGAGCTCATCATTGCTTATTCATTTTAAGCTATTTTAATTTCCCAGAAGAGCTTGTTCCTCACATTACTCCATTGGTGTGAAACAGACTGTTTCATTCCATTATGACCTTCGTTCAGGGCCTCATTAGCTGCTTGTTATCTCATTAGAAACCTCATAATCCTCATTAGCACCTGCAAACTTAAGAGGTTCGGTGTTGGTTGACGGCTTATTGTTTCATAATGAGAGAGATCAATTTAAATACACCATTTCTCTTCAAACATGTTGAACAGTTTCTAGGGAGGATTGAGCAGAAGAAAACATGTTAATCACAGAAATTTGCAACAGAAAAGAACAGTGGTGTGTGCGCATCATGAAGACTGACTTAAAGCCCCAAAGTTTGACAACAGCTTCGACTCACACCCTTCATGTGGCTGTTCGTCGTTCCGCTCTGTGCTGGGAAAACAAAACCACAAATAAATTAAGACTTGTAGAGTCATTTTCCACCTTGGAAACTGTAAAACAAAAGAAGAAATGAAACAAACAAACAAAAAAACCCAGCAAATAATTCACTATTTCCTTTCTTAAGAGTTTGCTTGAATTAGTCCTTTCTGGAAGTGCATAGCCCGAGGAAAAGAGGAGGAGGGGTATGGGAGCAGAGGAGGTGGGAGGTTGAGTTTTTCCCTTGGGTTAATTTGGCCCTGTTTTGTTGCTGGTCATGCTGAATCTCTGCGTTATTGCCCAGAGGGACATGCAGTTTCAGGGTGATGTGAGGTGCTTTCATTGTCAAAGGGGACACAAATGCACAGAGGAAACACTGGTAGCACTTAAGCAAAGCCAAATAAACAATTTGGGCTGAAATGATTCACAGGTGCGGGACAGCACAACTGCCATCTGAGGTGGGGGGTTATTGGGGTTACGATGGCACTAGCACACACGCTCACCATAGCTGTGGCACTGTCTTCCAGTAGAGTCGGCATGATTATGTAATTGACTCAGCTGTCATCAAAGCTCAGACTTGACCACAGAGGAGGAGACACGGGTACTGTAGACTTTTTGGTGCACTTGATGAATAACAGCATAGATAGCTTTCTAAAGTCTTTAGAGTCCCCCCTTTCCTTGTGAGTTTTAGAGATTTGCTATGGATATACTGTTCTCAACATTGCTATACATCTTGTTTCTGCTGGAATTGATTCAAACTAAAAGTCAAAATATGCCAAAATGGCCTACCCAAGGATACTTTGTATTTATAAACCACGTGCAAGCACAAAAACAAGCATTTTCTTAAAAAATTATACCTTCCACCTGCGGTCTGACTCGTGATCAATGTTATTTTATGGTTACCAATGACAGAAAAAGGGGAGATAGGTCACACGATTGAAAAAGCCAGGTCCGTCCTGCATTGTCCCTCATAAGCATGCTGGTTGTCCCATATTTGCTTTTTTTATTTAGTCACTCTATAACTTATCCCTGTATTACTGGTTAAATTATTTACCCATGAGGCAAAAGTTATTTGCTGCATAGTGCACTATGCAGTGTTTGGTGTAAATTCCATCTTTCATAAATTTGAGTGTAAGGCGTGCTGCTTACGTCACGCAATGTGAACGTGTCTGGTGTATTTCCCACTTTATACTCTACATTTCACAAATTGAACATTGTACACTTGAGTTTGATCTATTAGGATTAGATAATCCAGAACCAGAGAGCATTCACAAAAATGTTTACTTGCACTGCTCCGTTTAATATTATGTACACAATATGAACTACACTTGCTATGAAGATCAGCTTTGCGCATGCTAACAAGTTTGCACATGTCAATAGAGGCAAATTTTTTCAAGATCAGGCTCCAATTCTAACTGTGCTCTAAGTTTTCTATTAAACCTCTTTAAAGAGGAAAAACCAGATTCTCTAAAGCAGATTGTTGCAAAAAAAAAGAAGGCATACAAGTACCCTGCAAGCCAAGGAAAATAGTCCTTGAAATAGTCCTTTCCTATCTTGCACATCACTGGAAGAGTCACAAAATGTAGTTTTAAATCACCTCAGTTTAAGTTTATGATAGTTATTACACCGTATTTTTCAGTAATTACTAAAAGTAATAAAAACATATTTTATGGTAATGAAAAAAAAGTTTTTAATGTTTTTATTTTCCTAGGTCCCTCTGCTGCACCCTGACCCAGTGTTTTAAAAACACTGGGACAGAAAACAGTATTCCACAAAACACTGTTAATTCCAATATCAAAAAATTTAAAGATTTGTCCTCTACTTCACATAATTAGAGACTTTATATTTTATTAACATTTAATTTTTACAGAAAACCAAGAAATTAAATATATGTTCTAATACCTGCTTAAAGGTTTTTGTTGTTAAAACATATCTTGAGTTTGACGAACAAGGTTCACCAGGACTTATCTTCTATTGCTTTTTTAATAACTGCACGCACGTGTTTAAAGAGACATCTAGGTGTGTTGTCAATCAAAGTGAGAATCTGTGGCTTGATATACATTTTGTCATCTACATCAAGTCTGAGTTGGAGTTATTTTGCAACTGAGAATGAGCTCTTCTATATCTTCTTCTACCTGTAGAGACAACAAAAAAACAAAAAACATATAGCTCTAAAATAGTTTTATAGAGAGAAAGATTTAAACCACTTCCCAAATGTAGACTGCCTTTTTTTAAGCAGTCACATAATAAATCAAGTAAAATTCACTCATTTCTCAAGAGGTTTGGGAAGTGCATCACAATATGTGGTCCTAAAGAATAAAAAAGTTTTATATATAAAGTTTTAACATAATACAATATTTTGAAATCTAACAAACAACACAAACAAACATAGTGCATTCTTTCATTTCCTTGTTTTCGATAATGGCTTGAGCAGTCAAAGCCTTCATTTGATTAGTGGGATAGACATCAGCTCTGAAGCATTAAAAAGTTATGGTGAAACAGTGACCTCACAGATGCACACACACACACACACACTTAGCAAGCACTAAAAACTAAGCTGAGCATGGGCAGCTGCCAAGGCCAATCAAAGCCCTCTGTACATCCTGGGAGCAGCTGTCCCATCCAATCATGGCTGCACGTGTGTTATCTGCCTTTCAGTTGCAAACAGCGCTTAGAATAGGACTGTGTGAACCCAACAGTAGGACTCTTCTTGGTTGCATACTTCTTCTCCAAGTGGGAGGAAAGAAACTGTTTATAAAGCTAAAAAGTCTCTTTTTAACTCAGTTTAATTAAGTAAAAACACATAAAATTTAAGGTTTTGCTGAGTAGCTTTCAAACACTTTTCAGTACTCCTTGCTATTTAACTAAAATTTCAGCAAAGATTATTATTTTTTCTTTCTTTCTGTAATCCGTCCTACAATAATTTTCAGTTAAAATTCCCAGCAGGTGATGGAAGCAGGGGCTTTCCTATTTTACCTACCGTTACATTCCCTAATAAGCCATCAAAGACCTATCAGCACACACAGGGATCCAAGACGGCTGAGGTGACCTCAAGTGACCTCTGTGCGGGTGAGTTCCTGTGCCCAGAGGCATTTCATGGCTTACAACGAACCAAAGGTCAGTAAAAGAGGGGGGAAGAGAGAGGAGGTGATGGGAAAAGAGATTTTTTAAAAAAGGATGAAGGACTGGGATTGGTTCCCCTTCCAACACGCAAACAGAATGCAGTCCAGATTATTTAAGGATAACCAACTGAGGTATAAGTGTTCTCAGAGAGGGGGTGGAGGGAAAGAGAGGATATCTGTTCGCTTTACTGCAGAGCACAAAGTATGTCTGTGGTGAGGTCAGCTGGTGACAGCTGAATGATCCAAATCTGTGCACCTCAACCAGCCGCTGCTTCACATACTGATTGAAAAGGCTGATTCATGCATTCACAATGGCTGCAAGACGACTCACAGCTCGCCCTCTTGCACATGTGTGCACGTGCTAACCAAACATTTTTGGACCCCAAGCAGGGGCTGAGGGGTCTCACCACAATCACCTTTTCTTCTTTGTTGGAAGGCAGGAAAAACAGCAGTGCGACACGGCGGCTTCTCTGCCCATGTGGAAAGACTCATGGGAGATTATTGCAGTGTAGTCTGGACCTTGGCTGAACAAGGCCCCAGCTGTTGAACAGGAAGTCACCTCCGGCATGGCCCTGCTCTTCCAGTAACCCTCCCTGCTGCCTGGTGGGCAGTCAATTGAGGGAGAAAGTCAAAACGGACATGGATACAACAAAGTCTTTGGATGCAATAAAGATCCCAGTGTGCTCAGGCTGCGTAAATCGAAGAGAAACAGAGTGGTAGAGTTAAATGTGGAAAGAGGAGGATGATTGATTGAGAATATTTTTCATGCTGAATAAACCCTGAGGAACTGGGAGTAGAGGAAACACAAAGTTTTATGTCCAACTAAGATGCACATCAAGAGGGAAAGTTGTATATCTGCAAAAGCTAAATCGCAATTAAAATAGAGTTGCAACTCTTAGTGATTCATTCAATGGTATTTTTTTTTAGCTGATACTCATTTGTCCTCAGGAAATAAAATGAATACAGTTTTGAAGTATTTCTTTCTCTTCCTTCTTGTGGGAAAAGTCATTAATTATTTCAGTTTGACTAAAATGCTCCAATGGCTGGAATAAACTGATATGCTGTGTCAGACAGCTTCTTCTCACATCTTAAAAAGTCACCATCCATCCATCCATCCATCCATCCATCCATCCATCCATCCATCCATCCATCCATCCATCCATCCATCCATCC
>JAUZNJ010038403.1:0-11095 GCA_034780135.1 Jordanella pulchra
TGACCCCCAAACTGGGAGAGTGGCTCCAGCAGATCCCAGGAACAACATCTGAAGCCTCAGTCCAGAAGAGCGCAGTCTTACGAACAGCAAAGATATTGCGCAGAACCCTCAAACTCCCATGTCTCTGGTAGAAGACCTGAGCTTGAGGTTGATACAGACCACCCTATAAGGGTGAGAGAGTGATTTTTATTTTTTTTTTACATATATATACACGCATAATTGTCACTTAGTTAGTTAGGCTAACATACCAATCTAGATTTGAAATGCTGATATCTATGCAATTCAAGTTTAAAATTTACTGTTTTCTTTCCAAATCATTATGTACTCAATACAAAGAGTTATTGACCTTGCCACCTTCTTCTTATAGGCTTTCTTCTCCCCTGGTCAGCAAATTTGACTGTACTAAGGCAAAGTCGATTAACTATGGTTCATCGCCATCACAGTGTTGCTGCTATCATTACACAGTAATTAACATGCTAATGGAGGTGGAGTAAGGAGAGGGAGATGGTCAGATTAAAGAGGATGATTGGATAGAAGAAATAAAATGTGTCGAGTTCTCACTTTTATGCTGCTTGAACACAAGTAAGGCATAGCATCTCCAAGAGATTATATGTCAAGCTCTATATTTGCTGTCATCGTGATTTTCTATTTCAGAAAACACAAATGACACTATCATGATTGTATTTCTGTAAATGGAAAATATTAAAATCTAAACAAAAAATAAAGGTTGCTAATCACTGAAAAAACACAAAGAATTAGACTGTTTGGTAAACAATCCCCTTTCTTTATATATCAGGCTGTATTAAGGAGGACAGCTTTGCTTAACCTAATACATGGTTAAAGTGTCCCTTTGAGCACTTTGAAATCTAAATAAACCTTAGAAAAGGTTTTCTGTGTCTAATTCCAGTTTTGAATGCCATATGATTTTTGTAGGTATATTTTCTTTATCTATAGAAACAGATAATCAAAAATAATAACAAACATCACATTAAATGTAACTATATTGACTATTGTTGTTTTAAGAGTGTTGTGAGGAGCTAATCTTTTTGGCCAGTGTAATATCCATTCAGAAAATGGCACTGGAAAAAAATATATGACTACTACACTACAACCTGTGATATGATAACTTTTAGTTATGTAATAACTGTAAACTATCTCCTGCAAGTAGATATTTCTTATTGGAGTCAAGTGACAGCTTTTACCAAGAGGAAACTAAATGAAATTGTTGAAGAGGGGTAATAAAGCATCCCCATGGCTGGTATGGATGGTTAGTATGTTAGTATGACAGATAACAAATTTTTATACTCAAATCAAGAAATATAGCAAAAGTGACCCTACTTCTGGATGGAATCGACAACTGCTGCTTCTCTCATGGACAAGCCAAGTTTCTGAGGAAAGGTTTTATATCATAAGAGGAGAACAGGGAGTTGTTTGTGTACTATTACAAAAAGGAGATACTGCAAGGCTTTGTGAAATAAGCACTCAGTGAAAATAGTCATCCATGGTGTTGGCAGTTTCATCTTTTGTGGATATCAGAAGCACTGATGCATTGCACAAACCGTACAAAATAACAAAGGTGAACAACTATCTCCAAATTGCAAGAGTCAATGGAAATTTTTGGCTTCTCATGCTTTAAATAATTACATTTTTAAGGAACTTTGTCACATTGTTGTTAATATTTTGTCTCCAGTCCTTCCCTTTGACTTCTTCATGTTTATGTTTATTTGTCATCTCTCTCAATATTTTTACTCACTCTCTTCTGCACATCCTGCTTTTGCTCCAGATCCACTGTGGTGGAACCGCAGCTGACATTGGCTCTTCTTCTTCCTCGCAGTATTCCAGTAGGGCCCTAATTGCTTATGTCTCATACAAACACAGAGAGCTGCTTTATCTATAGCTAGCCATGCCACGCTTCAAGAGACAACTCTGCAACAACAGACAGCCTCTGCTGTCCAACTCCCCGCCTCGAACCCTCTGAGACCACCACCACCACCTTAGAAAGCCCCAATTATACCATTATAGTGAAGGAGATTGGAGGCAAAAAGGAGAGAAATAAGGGATAAAGAAAGTAACTCTGTCAAAGAAAGTGAAAGGATTACCTTAAGATGAATGAAAATTAGAAGTTATTTTAGGAAGGAAGGAAGGAAGGAAGGAAGGAAGGAAGGAAGGAAGGAAGGAAGGAAGGAAGGAAGGAAGGAAGGAAGGAAGGATTCACTCTTTGTTTTGTTTTGGTGTTCATGTAGCCTGGGGGTAGAGGAAATGGCAGAAGACACAAGGAGATAAGAGTCTTTGTTCCCCAGAGGTGAAGAGATCATCGCATTCCACTGGATAGCTTTACACTCCTGTCCAACATGGGCAACTAGTATTCTAGTATTCAACTAGTGACCCATCCTTGGTAATACACTCTAGCTGTTAGCGAATGGCTGGGCTCCTTCTTGTTTTTATCCATCATTCATTGTCCTACAGTATATGTAACATCGTACAAGGAACCAACCAACACAGTAAGCTTTTGACAACTATGTCTCAGCTTATCTGCTTCCAGTAAAGGGATGCAAACTATTTAACATAATCATTCTAACAATTTCATTTCTATGTGTCACTATAAAATTATGAAGTTAATTTTGAATCTAAGCTATATGTGCATTATAACTGTGAATTATGAAGTGAAAAGAGAGCAAAACTTACCTTTATAAAATATCTTTCACTATTACAGAAAGTTACACCTCTTCAATTTGTTAAGTACAACTGCATGAATTATGTTCCGTGAGATGACAGATCAAAAACCTGTATTCTGAAACCTGTTTTGCTCCAATTGATCCAGAACTATTATTTCAAAAGTATTTGTGTATTGTTACTTCTAACTATTGTTCTTTGTGTTTTTTCTGTCTTTTTTTCTGTCAATTACAAAATATAACACCTCTTCAAATTCTTCAGTACAAGTACAAAAATTGCATTGAGTGAGTCACATATAAAAAAATTTGCTGTTTCAAGTTGGTCTAAAAAAAATTTTGCAAAAAAAAATCTAATACCTGCATCAAATTTTTCCCACAATTGCTTTTTGATACACTACTTATAATCAATTAATGGAATAACAGCACCAACTGCTGTGGTAACTCACAAAATCTGCTACAAGTTACACGTATGCTTTCAGTTTTGCTACAAATATTGGGTTGGAGTTGTGCAAAAATTATTTGACTTTTTAGGTAGCTCCCATGACTTACTGCCATATTGATTCTAGCGACACAGCCCATATATTCCTTTTCTCAGGTAATCTAGCATTTTTTTGTTCTACCTACTTTTACATTATTTTACTGTCAACTATTTAAATTTTACTTAATCATTGCCTGTCACTGTGCAAACTTAGCCCAGGATAGTCCTTCAAATCTTAATGCAGATTTGTCCTATGTTAAAAATAATGCAAAATGCTCGCTGTTAAAAATAATGCTTGTCCTGTATCTTTTTTTTTCTTTTTTGTTCTGTATCTTTAAGAACTCATCACAATGTTTTACAGATTTCAAAAAACACCAGTCATATTGTGTGATCATCCTTTTCGCCTATGTTATTAATTGACTCCGCGAATAAACATAACATTTGGATTATATTATAATATGCAAAAAACAGTGGTCGGCAGGTAAAGGAAGGGTTTAATTGATTGTAATGTTATAAAGTATATAGCAAATGCTATACATTCTTTCTGCATTACTTTTATTACATTGTAAAACAAACCCAAAACATCACAAGTGATATTCCTTTTAAAATGCTTGAACTGATTTTTAGAGAATGGCCGATCTTATTTTTTATTTAAAAGAAACCAAGGGGTTGAATAAAATGTTCTTATTCAAAGGTTACCTATGGTATGAACATTTTTGGGTTTAACTTATTTATTTATTTATTCTCTTTTTCCTTCCAAAAAATAAAGAAAAACAAAAAACAAGATAGAGTATGTTGGCTGTTATAAACCTCAATTAGACTTCTTATGTAGACTAATAAAAATAATAATTTCCAATATAGAATAAGTCAAAATACTCAGAAGCACTTAGCTATTGCACTGGGGTTATAATAGGTGTACATATGTCAAAACAATATAGATCTGTTCATCCACTTTCAACAGAAACTGAATATCTTTGCCCTATTTACACAGAGGGATGTGTGGGTGACGCCTCTGTAAAGTGCGCTATTGTTGGTTATTTGCAATTTTCTATTAAAGCTATACTCACCTGGCAACCCTGACCTATACAGAAGTTGCTTTATATCCGCTGAGTCATAACAACAATGCAGTGAGTAATTCTCTTTTCTCTTCAAATGGGATTGAATAATAAAGTCATTTATCTATGCACAGAGGGTAAATGTGTTTGGAGTCAGGACACATGATTACTTTTGTCCTAAAACCTTCTAGAGGCTGGGATATGTCAGGCTATACCTTTTCTTTTGTTCGTCATAAATTTAGTCTCTCTGGAAAAGCAGACATCCCAACCTGGGAAATATACCTGTTTGGCCAGGCCAGGGCAGCTTAGTGTTGAGAGAAATTACACAACATGTCTTATTCAGCTGTTCTCTGTAACCATGCCTGAGGTTAACCCAGTTCTGGGGACACTGATTAAATTTAATAGCTTGATCAACAACATTGAGCTTATCAGGGAAATTGCTGCAAACACAAACAAAAAAATACTAAAAATAAAAACTTTACTTAGTCAAATGTAAATTTGAAAATAACTTAACATTCTTAACAGTATTACAAAACAGTCAGAATTGCATTCAGACTTTTTGAATTAAAAGGAACAAAACAATTATTTGCTAAAGAGGAATCTAGAAACAAGAGCATGATGGAGTAATCAAGAAGCAATGAATGAGTGTCTGGAGGGAAGTGGGGATTCAGTGGCCACCCTGAGGCCTTTTCTGTGTGTGTTTGGATGGGGATTTGAGGTTAAATTTAAGATAAGATAAGAACAACGAAGGGTGGGGTTGTTTAATTGTGTTTATCCAGAGCTGTAGGGTTGTTGTTAATGTGTGTGCGTGTTCTATAGGAGAAGCAAATCCCTGGGTCAACTTGGCCTGGGAGTCATCTTAACTTAGTTTGACAGAAGAGAGACTGATCACCTCTGAGATGGGTGCAGGACCAATACAGAGGGTTTTCACTAGCATCTGAAAGCATCCTGTCACTTCTTCAATGCCATGTGTCAGGAGGGGGAAGACAGACGAGGTTTTCCTAACTAAACAGAAATCGTCCCCTTATTTTTAACTACATAGATAGTGCAATTTCTAACCTACCGCTGAAGATACTGACAGGTAAAAATACCATCTATCGTTAAGTTAATAACAAAAAACACCCTGCTAATGGAAATAATGGTTCATTACCCCTTCAATCATCCCTGAAATGTGTATAGCTGGTCCTTGTGTTGGACTGTGTTTTTTTCTGGCATTAAAGTAGTCATCTTGCAGCGTAGTAGTGGGCAAACCACTATATCGAAACATGGATTCGACTCAGGAATTACATGTGAGCTGTTGAATGGCTAAAGGATGTTTATTAATAATCTTATTTCAGTATTTTTAATAAATATTTTCTTGTCTTTGTATGTCTACATTTAGATAACTTGAAGAAAAAACATCCTCAACATTTAAAGCAGCGGTTACCAAACATGTCTTTTTGACTCACAAAGTAAATGTTAAATAGGATGGTTTAAGAGTACCATAATTTTTAATAGAGTTATTGCCTATTTATCTTGAGAATCGGATTTTAACTTCAAGTTAACCAAGTTGAAATGTATATGTTTTATCATTATCAGTGGCTGCACAATACTGTTATATTAACCCAAATATGATTTTTTTTCACAAGGTTGTGGAGATGTACTTTGTTGTTTTTGTTAGATCTAGTGGAATCTTTTTCCAAACTCCAAACTGGACTTCAAGAATGCCTGTAACCCCTAAATTAATGTGTAGTGACCCATAGTGGGTTCCCAGCTCTAGCTTTAGAAAAATAAATAAAATAACTGAAATTATCTGGTTCTCCTAAACTGGTATAGGGAAGAATTGCAAGGTTTTGTTACTGGCTTAATATTCTTAGTCTATGTCCTTTTTATGTATTTTAAATACATTTTTTAAATGTTATAGTCAAATGTTCTTGTAATGCAAAAACTAATTTTTCCTTATCTTTTTTTTATTTGAAAATCCATTCATTGCTGGTAAAGTTGGTTCATGTGGTGGCCCTAAAAAAACATATCAAAAACAGGAAAGGAACACAAACAGCCACTAAAGGAAACAAAGAGCTTGAAGCATAACAGGTCAAACCAGAAACGTCATCATGAAACATCAAGCAACTGATGAAAGCATTTAACAAGGCCCAAGACTAATGCCTCTGATGTTATTTCTCTATTGACTGTAAGAGACGTAAAAACAGGAACTATTGAAAAGACTCGCATTGTCAATGAACTATGGAAAGTTTTGAAAAAAGAGCTTGTAAAATAGAACGGCTTTGAGGGGATTGCCAATTGTAAGTATGGTCTACAGATGAGGTTATCTATGATTTCAGTGTACAATTGAATACATATATCAAGCTATGTGTACACATTTGAATAAAAAGGTACGTAAAAACTTGATTATGGCATCGACTTTAAAAGTACAAATGACTGATCAACTTGGAAAGAGATATTTTTTTGGAAAATGCTGTAAAAACCTACTTAACCAACCTTGTCAAAGCTCCACTTTTTAATCACATACCAATTTTAACTTGCTCTGTGAGTTTTGTGGTAGGCTACAGGCTTTGTCCTGGGAAGAAAAAACAAATTTAATCACACTCTGTTGCACTATGTGCCCTCCAGGTTAAAAATCCCGTTTCTTTAAAATGTTCTAACATGTCTGACACTTAAGGCAAGCATACACAAAAGGGAAGTTCTAAGGTATGTTATTTGATGCTGATGAGAGATGAATGATTCTTCTCAAGCATCAGACTGATAAGAGCAGAGTAGACATCTCAATAAAAAGCATATTTTGCCCAGCTAATGCAATGCACTTGTTTATGCTAACACAATCTTTTTTTCTAAGCGTATAAGTTTAGGAAAATACATAATTGTGATCAAACAGAGATAGGCCCAGGCCAAGTGGCACTGCTGGTCTCTAAAACAGGGGAGGCATAATGGTGTTATTTACTATAAATCCAAATGTAATGAATTGCTGTAAGAAATGTTGCAACACATAAAACACATTACTACAACGGGTGAAATAAGCTGTTGTGGAGTGCTCTGAGTCCATTCTGGCACATGAAGACTGTTCTGACTGAATGATTGCTCTTTCCTCTCTAGGCTGATTCTCATAAGGAAAACCTCCCCTCTGTCTGGTCACAGTCAGTAAAAAATCTTTTAGTGTGTTCTGCCAATCAGCATCAAGCAGCCAATTTTCACAACCTGACCCGGCACTGCTCCATAGACCCCATAAGAGGCTTAGTCTCACTGGAAGTGACAGAATTTTATGTGTTATCCAATCAGACCCCTACTATCTTATTGGTTGCTTCAATGCAAAGAGGCTCAAGTCTTAATGTGAACTTTTCAGTGACTGACAGGCAGCATCCTGCAGCTCCAGAGCAGAGGGGAGACTGGTCCAAGAGATTATTAGTGTGCAACATGCTCATGAGATCAAGCATATTTTAATTATATATAATAACATATGGTATTTTGATGAAGCAGACACCCAGTATGAGTAACTCCATGCTTACGAGGGAAGTTCAAAATGTAGCAAAATTTCAACACATCATCAAGATATTCATGGCTTGAAACAAAAAACACAAAAAACCCTCCCTAAACAGCATATTTTTAAAATCATACTTTGACAGCTATGCAAAAACTAAAGAAGATATTATAATGGCCAGTAAGCAGTTTGCAGGTTTCTTGATTATTATACATTTCTCATCAGCAGTCCAAGTCAAACAGAAAAGATAGTGAACCTTTGGCAGACACGGCTGTCTGCAATCACCCCTCATCATTACTCTTGTCCCTCCCTGCTGGATATATTACTCTTGCGGATGGAATCAGAGAGTTTAGGGAGGGTATTAGAGTTGTAGATAACTTCAGACATTGTAGACATTCTTTCCTCCCCTTATGTCCGGCAGTTAAAAGCATATATTTGTTCTTGTCTGGAATATAAGCTTATGTTTAAACCTCAGAGGATAGAAAGCAATTTGAGCAATGCAATCTTATTTAAAAGTTTTAAAATGAACACATCTACATTTATCATGCAGTAATTATGTAAGAAAGGAGCATAAGATAGCAAAGAAACATTCTAACCAAATGACTGTAATTAATGGAAAATGGGATTATATATCTGTCAATTCTGTCCATAATAGGGTGACCAGATCCCATAAAATAATTCTGGCATTTTTACAAACTATAACAAAATAGATCCTTATTACACAAAAATAAGAGACAGGATGAATACAATAAAATATGTAAAACATTATGACATACTGTCAGATTTGACTTGCCCCTTTGTGTCAAAGAAGCAGACTGTAACCTTGATATAGCTTTCTGTTTTCAGTGCAATATAATAATCAGTATTTGGAGCAACACTTTGTGCTGTTTGGTTTGCTTCTAAAGGGGTGGTTATACCTGTGCTCAAAGAAAATTAAAACTTGGGTTCATGGAGTGTAGCAACGTAAGAAAACCCTTACAATCCATGTCGTGGCATCACATTTTTTTCCTTCATGTTACACATGCTTAGAAAAATTCATCATCTTTTATTTTTACAGCCTCACCTTACTCCTATATAAGCCATTTATGGTTGAGAAATTCATCCTTCTTTGTCATTCAGCTTAATGGGGACCATTTAGGTGATATTGAGAAGAGTTTATCAAGTGTTTACATTTATAAAAAGAAGGAAGGATTGGCACAACTTCTCCAAAGTCTTGTTAGTTGAGTATTTGACTGAAATGTATTTGTTAAAGGAAAGATTGATTTACAAGATGCAGGAGACCAGATATAGAGAGCAGGAGTGAGGAACCCTATCTGTGGAGTCACATGGCTGTAAATGAATAATATTAACAAAAAACTAACATCAAGATATCTGATGACATCACTTTGCACATGAGTTATCACTTTAAAAAAAACAACAAAAACAAACTTGCAGAATTTGATAAAAATGCTCAGGATAGCAGCTCCTGTATAAAACTAGAAGTGAGCTGGCGGAGCCCTCAAACTGTTGTCTCAAGGTTATCAGGGTACCTGCTCATATGCCTGAGAACAGGTGTACTGATGTCCTGTTATCCATGTTAATGAAACCATTAGTGTCAGGCTTCTAGATGCAAGCATCTCCATGGGATTTGAGGAAAAAACCCTTAACCGTCTGTTTTGCTCACCTGTCACACTCGGGATGACTCTCATGATTTAATTAAGTACGCAGAAGCCAGCAAAAGTGCTCCTTCGAGAGCAGGACTCAAACTACAGGTGTGTCTATTCATTAAAAAAAGATGAAGCTTTCATTACATAATGTGATATGTGTTTTATATATTTATGCAACACACATCTTAACCCTGATATAAAAAGTGCTGGCAGGATAAGCTGTGGTTTCACATTTTTTGTTTGACAATAAAACAAAGTTAATTTGGAAGATGGACAGGAGAAACATCCTAAAATAGTTGTTGACTTATTTTACAAAGCAATATTTGGTTATCTTCAGATATTTTTATTTTGATAAAATATACATCAGTGAAACCTGGTTTAAATGAAAGCCTCCTAGGCTGATCCAGGCAAGCAGAACTTAGTTTTGTTTACTCCCTTGGTTACCTTGTCTTGTGTCTTGTCTTCCGTTATTTAGTCTTAAATAGAGTTTACCACCCACTTTGGGCTGCATTCCCAAACAACCTGACTCCTTCACGCAATTTAGAGAGATAGAACTCACCTGTAGTAATGTCTATACAAGTGGGGCCTTGACGGGGACAGAGACATTAAACCCTTTTTGTCCCCTTCAAAAGAGTGGGGAGAGTTGGGTACCTGTTGGTATTTGAAGGATGGCTAAGGCTGGCTTGCCAAAACCGTGTTAAGGTTTTGGTTCTAAGGTTTTGAGGCCTGTACCTTTGGTAACCATCTACCAGAAGATGCAGGTCCAGTCCTCCAACAGTCTAACAGTCTCTCGCATCCCGAGGGGCCCTATGGAAAGTTGCGGGGGGTTGGAAAGCTCACAGAGAACAGCCGGATGAGGGGCTGGATGCAGACGCTTACACCTGTCCACTTCACAGGAGCATGTCCTTCAGAGGTCTGCCCCAGCTGCGGGGTGGAGGTGGGAGATCTTGTGTGGTTGAACCACTGGTCCCTGTCCATATACCTAGTTACAATGTTCGTATTCGGAATTAACTAGACATATTGCTCCAGCTACTAATAACAACCCATCCAAATTTTAAAAAGAACAGCTAAAGTGTATTTTTCTCTTAATGTGTTTTTATTCATTTTCAAATATGTGAAAGGTAGTGGCAGAATGAAAAACAAGACTACCTGGGGGATTTTGAGTTATTTACAGATCCTTAAAGAAATCTAAGATTTCCTGTGATATCACACTTGTGGAAATCAGTAAAGAATCGAATTAGATATGAGCATTATAATCTGGGCACTGTCCACAGTACTTTAAAGACTAAACCGCCTTTTAAATGTTTTTACATTGGCCCTAGATTCTGCTCGGCAGTCACAGTAGCCTTTACTTTTAATACATTTTTATAGCTTCCTGCAAAACCTGCCCCCAACAGTGTTTGTCAGAGGCTCCACTGCTACTGACTGTACTGTCATTTGAACTCACAGCACTATATTTCTATGTAAAAGATCATTTACAGTACCGCATTACAATATGTGGTAGGCTGGGATAGAACAAGGAACAATGTTACCATTTTGAGTCATTTATAAGCAGTGAAAGAGTAGTATAAGTAGGCATGGGAATTTATAAGATTTTCACGATTCCGATTCCCTCATCGATTCTTCGAAATGATTCGATTCCTTATCGATTCTCTTATCGATTCTCTTATCGATTCCAATTTGGGGGAAAAAGGAGAACAAACAGTTTGATGATGAGCATCAAATTTGTTAACTTAACTATCACACGACCTTACAAACTCAACAAGGTCAAG
>JAUZNJ010038404.1:0-11095 GCA_034780135.1 Jordanella pulchra
TACAAAAATATACAAAAATAGAATAGACCGTTCTCGTCAAATATTGACGCGAAGGGGATACCTGACGCGTCAATATGTGACGCTGAGGGAACATTGCCCAGGCATCAGTATATGACGAGTCGGGAGTGAGAATGTGTTGGTTTATTGTTGTGTTTGTTATGCACTTTTATAAAACTTTTCTAAGTAGTAGACTGTAAAGGGATGGGTCAAAACTTCAAGGATAGGTGAAAGACAGGAGTCAAGCCAAATATTCCTAAGAAGGGAAAAACTACTGGTGAGATGACAGAAGGTCCTCTTGGGTATCTCCTTCCAGATCCCGATAAGGGTATTATGGAAGTCCTGGAAAGCCTGAGGTGCAATCTGGTGGTGTTGGATGGACACAAACATTCTGTCTCAGAGATGTTTGATTTGGTTCTTTGGTTTAGGTTAAGGAAGCCTAGAGGCCAGTTTATGGTATTAATTCCTTGTTCCTCCGGGGACTTTCTGGATCCTCTTGTCAGAGGAGGAGGAATATTATCACACACCAGGAGGAAACAAGGAAACAAGCAACCACTGGGTCTAAGGATTTTCAAAAGTTCCCAAAGGCAGTCAGGATGCCGCCATTCACCCTGTACAGCTCTATATGTCCCTCCATGGACATGTATCCCCAGATAAACAGTGATCCACCATCATGTTGATCAACGTTACAAGATATTCACAAAATTCTCCAGCTTATTAGCTTATTCAGATCTTTTGACATCTGTCAGAACCTCAGAGTATACCTGCTCTCAGGTACCAGTCTGGATGAAACATTGTGTATTAGAGGGTTTCAGGCTCACAGGCTGCTCTCACTGCTCTACGTCCGATGATTTCTTCCATTCTTCCATGTGGCCTGCTGAAGGTCACTTTGAGGCAAGATACCAGTCCTCTAAATAGTTTAAGGACCTCAGTTGGTCCTGTCCAGCTATCCTCTTGTAACTTCCTGTCTCCCTGCTGGGAGATACAGCAAAGCTTCTGGTTAGGGCATGCATTAACGTTCCATCATGTAGAGACACTGTATCGCCTCATTCTACCAGTAGTAACACTGAACCTGGTCAAAGGCAAAACCTCTAAAAAACAGTCACATGAAAAATTTGGAAAGGAAACTGCCATGGGCCTCGTGCATTTCATTTCAGAGGCCCTAAAACAACTAACACTGATTAACATCCCCCTCCATGAGGTACATCTAACCTTTCTAATGAGTATGTAGTTTTGGAAGTAAAAGGGGAAACAATATACTGCCAGGCAAGTGCTGAAGCTGTGTACCAGATCATTGTAAAATGTATAATCTAAAGAAACATTAAAACAGTTTTAAACTGACAATGAGTGAAAACAATTGGATTGAATGTGATGTGTAACGTGTTCATACATTAACTCTGATTATAAAAATATCGTAAGTGAAGTTGGTTATCCTTGCAGTCGATAGGATAAATTGCACATTTAAAGAAAATGTTTTTTGAAAGAAAAGTAGACAGGAAGGAGGGTGAGTTCTAATTATTCAGCAGTGACCCTTGATGTAAACAAACAGTCCCATTCTGACATCACCTTTCATTGCCCCTATGGGTGAGCAAAAACAAACCCAACCTCCTTCACACCATCACAAGCTCTTAGTTAATGCTCGCCACACAAACAACATTAATCTAGTTCCTGTCCAGCTGTGCACAGCGTGAGGCTGAGCTGGCAGGAGAAGAAGGACGTGGACAATCCCAACACCCTGTGGTCTGCGCTCTAGCCAGCCAGCTGGTGTCATTGGAGATTTCTGACTTGGACCATAAAGGTGATTTCTGAGTAGAGGCTGTTGGTATAAGCAGTTCTTTTCAGTAGGTTATTTTATCAGCAGGGTGCTTTCTCAAAGACTGCATGGGACAAATTGTTGTGTGGACTGTTCCCCTTCAAACTAGAAGTACATCTAACCTTTCTAATTAGACCCATCATAACATGGGTAAGGGTCAGTGAGGCAAGTAACCCAGCAGGGAGCCTGATGGTGTCACATTTTCACTTATAGAGCAGAAAATAGGGCTACAATGAATTGTACCTATCCAGATTTAGCTACTTAAAAATGCTTTTCTTTTTTCAGTAAGAAAAAATATGTACCCATAGGAGGAAAAAAAAAAGCACATACAGAAGAACTGCTGTTTTCAAACATACAGCCCACAGGAATGTGTTTTGTTTTTTTAGACCAAGAACCACTGTGTGGATTAGCTGTGCTTGCTTGTGAAGTTAAATATGACCTGTATAAACACCATGCTGTTTCTTTTTTTTTTAAACACAGTGGCACACTTCTTCGAGTATTTACATAGTAACTTGAAAAGCCACGTTATTTCCTTTTCTGAGAGACCAAAGGCAGCCAAGACATGAAAAACAGGTCTTTTAGTCCATCCTGTGGGAAAAGCTTTTCCTTTGCCAACAACCACATGCATTTTACCACTAAAGGGTCAAAGGCAGGATTTCCTTTTAGAAAAATAAATGAGGGGCTTCATTTCACTGCTGTTTTGATTTATTCCATTTCTCAAATAGGTAAGACAAGGAGGAAACTGTGGTGACTAAAGGAAAATCAGTATTTGAGACTAAGTTGTTGGATTATTAAGAAGAGGGTTCTGAAAAAAAACATTTACATGTTCTTGTATAGTTTTTCTATTAATAAATGTCTAGATATTCAAAAAAATAAAATAAGACAAAGTAACCCAATTAAATACAAAAAGTGGTTTTCAAATAATGATTAACTTCTTAAAGGAAAAACTATCTATTCTAAAGTGGCCCTAATGTGAAAAAAGTAATCACACCCTAATCTATCGTGTAACTTAACCGTCATAGATTTGTATGCCTAGGTCTCTGAATTTTTGAATGTAAGTCGACAAACGCGACGAAATGTAAAATTTATTTTTGTTGCTAGTCAACTCATGCATATAATAGCTATTTCATATGTAAGAATTCAGGTTCAGAAGTTATGAATACAAGTTACAAAAGTTTAAACTTTGCAGCAATACAATATCACAAGTACAAATCAAAAAACTCACAAGAATAAACTAAAACTTGGGATGAAGCTGTTATTCATTACTGGTTAATGGTGTTAAAGTACCTGAAAGTTGTTCACCAACCACCTTTAAATGGGAATAAAAGGAAGAAGGCATTATATTGTACATGTGTTGAAGACAATATTTCCATCATTGTTTTTTTGTTGTTTTTTTTTCATCTTCTGTAATGACGACTGGTAGGCAGTATAAGATTTATCTTACTCTATTCGAACAAAATGATTGGTGCCCTTCTTGGCAATAATCGCTACATTGCTGTGGGATATATCTGTTGCATTCTTCTATACAGCATTGCTTCATTTAGCCATGTTGAAAGGTTTTTGAGCATTAAAGGCTTGCTTTAGGTAATGCAACACAATCACATTTTAGTCATCTTTTAGTCTGGCCCTTTAAAATATCTTTCTTTATTTGTTTTTTATTGTTTTGCATTTAATTTTGGACCTTTCGGTGTGTGCTTTTAATTATTTTTCTGTGTAACCATTATGCATTTAAGCATAAGGTCAAAAACTGATTGTTGGACATTACCCTTCAGTATTTACGGTTTTATCAATTATGACAAATTTCCCTCGTTTGACCCTCAGAGCTTACAACATGAACACAATATCTATCAGACCATCAATTCAATATAAGGTTTTCTTTTGAAATAGTAAAAACCTTCCAAAGGCTTCCCATTTGTTTTTTAAGTCCTTTTAAGCAGTGGTTTTGGCCTTGGAGCTTAGGAATAAAGACAATATTTGCACAGTCTCTTTCTTATTGTTGAAACAGGAATCAGGATTAGTCACCAATGATCTTAGGGTAATTTTGTTAGGTTAGCCATTCATGGGAAGATTTGCCAAATTTCCATACTTTCACCATTGATGGATGTGGATCTCTGAAGACTGAAATCTTTAGAAAATGCTTTTTTTTCCAGTCGAATAGATGTGAATGACTTTGTATCTGCTCTGTTCTTAATTTTCTTTACATAAGGGGTTGATGGGCTGTTTTTTTAAGATATTTTATGTTGTCAGACAGGTTCTTTTTAGAAAAAAAAAAATGAAATAATTTGACGAGGAAGGAATTATGTCTATAATTATGTCCTATACAGCAACAGATTTGTATGGATACCTTATAACTCTTAAGAAATAAAACCATTTAAAAATGTCTTTCAGTTTCTAATATCTAATTATTTAATTTGTTGATGATATGAAACATTTAAAATAATAAAACCACAAACCCAAAAGCTCATCTGTAAGGTGGTGTACAGTGCTCTACATTAGAGGATCGTTGGTCAAATATTTCTTTTGCAGTCTTACAGCATTAAGGTTTCATAAAGTGCCCTTCATCAGCACTCCTCACCTGTGTCACATCCTTCTAGTCATCTCCATCGTCTCGTGTCTCACAAACAGCAGTCTATTACTGCGTATTAGCAGCAGAGTGAAGGAGGCAGATAAGGGAGGCTGCTGATCAAACACACAGACAAATCACCAGTGACAGAAACACACATTTGTTGCACAGCATTTAGCTTTGATCTCCCACTCTTCCGAGAGCCAAGGAGAAAGAAATCTCAGCCTTTGAACTGGAGCTTTTCAGTCGAGGTATTTCTCCAATCTTATGGAAAAGTCTGCAAACACTTTACTGAGTCATACGCCTTTCTGCTCCACAAGCAATTCATGCAAGAAGACTGAGGGTAGTGTAGGTCACAGTGGAATAGTCACATCATCAACACTGTCATTGACACGGATACTGTTAATGCTCAGCTTTTACGATTTTAAGGCTCTAATGGCGACAATAGAAAGGAACTAGTCATTAAAATTATTTTTAAGTTTATACAACAGCCTGCTTCTAAATAGTCCCAAACAGTGTTGTATTACAGAGTTGTATCAACAGGTTGGGACTAAATCCCCGAGATCAGCTTATGTTTCACAGGAAATATGTAGCACACACAGAATGATCTGATCAGCTTTTAGAGTTAATCTTTGGATCTCTGATGTACACTGATCTCTGACATGAGTTTATTTGTGTGTCCTTGCAAACACGTGCACAAATGTGCATCCATTTCCAAACTGACAAGGGGAGAGGAAAACAGTTTTTGCAGCATATTAATAACGGATACATGGCAGCTGTGTCTAAGCTGTCAGCCATGGATCATCTCATTTCCTGAGCGGACCAGTCTAGGCCCCCTGTGTGTTATTACAAACAGCCCAGATCATGTGACAGCGGTGGGAGATTACTGCAGAAACTAATTGAGGTTGCTCCTGTGTTCTCTGCTGGAGAACAGTAGAGGGACTGTTTGGTCAGGCGGTCTGATACTCGACCCTCCTGTGTCCCCTGCAACCACAAAATGCCCATAACAAACAAAGACCCTGTGAAAGTTGACAGACCTGGCCAGACTGTGGAGGGTTGGGTGATTCCTCCATACGCATGGGGATTTTTGTTGTCTCATAGAAAATGTAGGGAATAAGATTTAATATAAAAACATACACCTTGCTCTTCACGTCATTGCATTACATTGGCCCCAATATTCTTCAGACTGTGGAAATCAAACACAAACAACTCTGAGTTACGGATCTTGCTTCACTGGTTGTTGTGATGTTAATACCTAATATGCCACTGTTGACGGCATCCTCTTCCTTATTTCCTGACTCTGCTGCATCATTCATGGGTCATGATGCCTTTGCTGCCATGTACAATATCTGCCCTGCCTGTAGTTCACCAGCCTTGGCATAGTACTATCCTGTGGCTTCTATTACCAACAGTACAATAAAGCTGCAGAGAGGCCAACACCAACTGCTGCTACGTGCAAGCTCCTCACACAGAAGCAACTGTCATCTCACATTTGCCCTGAGTGGACCACTATGGTTGTCACACAGAGCTATTATTACAATACAGCCCAGGGTCAGCCATGGGACTTCAGGGTGAGACAAAGTGATCCTTTTCTGTGCTGTTTTATCATGTATCAGCGTTCTGTCAGGACTCCGCCAAGACAATTTCACATTAAGAGTTACAGAAAATCCATTCTGACAGGTGAGACATCCAGAAAGTCACACATGTAAAAAAAAAACTGTTTCAGGTTTTAGCAAAAAGACTGGAAGATGTGAAGGCACAATATGTCCTTTTCAACACTTGACCCCTATAGTCAATGCTGCTCACATATAGCATAAACCGTTAAATGCTCAAGGCAATGCAAGGCAAGGTATGTTTCTTTGTATAGCACCATTCATTACATAGACAATACAAAGTGCTTTACATGAAACAGACAATAGAATAAGAAATCTGAATAAAAGCAAATAAAAACAACAGCACAATTGCAAGATCAAGGGCCTAGCTTTAGACGTAGACACTGGGGGAAGGGGCAGCAGTATTGTATTTCCACAGGACATGAGTCTCAGTGTTTGTATCTGCTGTTGGCCCCAGGCATAGCCCCTTTTCCAGGCTAGTGCCAGTGCCAAGGCAAGCACAGGCGCCGGGGCTGGCTGGACAAATCCAATAGCACTTCCACACGTGGGAATCTGAGAGCCACAGTGCTTTTAAAGCTTGGCTACTTGTGCTGCATCTCTAATGAAATACTTAAGGCACCAATAAAGTAATAATCTTGAACACTCCTGAGTCAAGTGGCTCTCATGTTTTAAGTAATTTACTATGTGTGAGTCTGGTTGATTGATTCTGAGCCCTTCAGTGTGACCAACCTTCTCAAACATCACTAAGGATTTTTCTAAAACCTAAATTGGTGGAAGGCACACAATTTCTCTCATGAGTGTTGTTTAATGGTTGCCAGCCCGTTTAACATCAACAGCCAATAACTCAAATACAGGAGAGGGAAAATCTGTTGATACCCCAGGAAAAATGTGGAAGCAGCCTTAAAATCAGTTTATCTTTTTTAGCAGTCGCAAGATCTCACACTTAAAACTTTTTAGAAGAAGCCAAATTACTATTTTTAAGGAGAAAAATACTATGTAAAATCATATGTATTATCCCTGTTTCTAAATTGTCATACAGCTGCAGTACTAAATAAAAAAAAATCATTTTTAAATATTTATCAGTAATTTTGTGTTTACTTGTCAGTCTGAACAAGTTGGATTTTTCTTCTTCAAATTCAATCAGTTATTATATAATTAAAAAGAAAAGAAGTTAGATTTATTTCACATTCACAGATATTACTTTTTCATATTAACAATTAGAGGTAAAAGGCCTTAATAAGTTTAATTTTATGGACAATACATTATATGAATTCAATGGTTATCAATTAGTGATGAAACATTTCTATTTCTCTTAATAAAAACATAAAGGGGCCTGAATAAATGACAGAATATTCAGTAGTCCACTTAAGTGTTACTAGTTATCAAATCTTATCAAACTTTAATGAAATCTTGTAAAGAGTCTTTTTGTCATTTAAATCATCATGTTTATTTGATTGCATAAAAAGGAATATTTTCCACAATTGTTTTTTCTCGGTTCAAGATCAGCAGAGTAACACAAACCTTACCTACTTTACCTCCTAGTTTTCTGGGTCTCAGATTGTCAGCCAATAAGAGGATCAGGAGTCCATGTTTTTAAGCCTCACCTTTTGATGAGGAGGTTTCAGCGCAATGCTCTTCTCACAAGCCTGACTTCCTCTAAAGAATGAGAGAAACTATCTCTCCAAAAGACCTGGATGCTTGGATGAAGTTTTTGGAATCCATCAGTAGCCAAAGTCTCAATATAACAGCAAATGGATAAAAGCTTGGTTGAAGGTTCCAGGTCAATTACAAGGAAGAAAAAGTTGGAAAAGCGTATGTTTTCCAGGAAGGTTTGTAGAATTAAAGCCTAGGGGCCGGTGCAGATAGACTAACAGTGGATGTTGATAAAAACAAAACAAAGTAATTTCAACAGTCATGTTAGGCCAAGATGATCAAAGTAAAAAGCCTTATGGCATATTTCTCTGATGCCGAGGCTTACTCATCTTGTTTGTTGTTGTTCTTCTTCCCTGCTTCTAATTTGTAGTTGCAATAGTAGTTACAGTCGCTCTTTAGGCCCAGAATGTATACGTAGTACCAAAGCCACCTAACCTTTGGGTATCAACTCCAAACTAACATCTATCAAGGAAGGATACATAGCAACACAAAATATCCAGAAAATATTCCAAGGTTTCTAAATCACTCAAAATACCCCAAAATGTCTCAGACATAAAATTGATCACTCTACACAATAACTGGGTATGATAAGTACTAAAAAATAATTAATATGAAAATGTCAAAGCATATCCAACCTACACAGTGTCTGTGTTCGCAACAGAAGAAATCTCGCACAGTGGTTTATCTAAGACCTCCCAAGGCCTCAGCTCTGAGCTACATGATTGGTAAACAATAAATTCTTGGCAGGTTGTAATTAGAAATGACAGACTGGATTACCTTGAGAGAAACTAGAAGTTAAAAATTTTACAGCTACACCCACCTTAAAAAAAATAATTGCTTCTCGACTAAATCGCCGGCTCCACAATTATCAGTACACCTGCTGTCAATATGTGCAACCTTCTTTAATCTCTAAAAGAGCAGATGCAGCCTATGAGGGCTCTTTCCCCATTTCTTTTTGCATGATTCCTCTAAGTTGTCCAGAGATCCAAGTTCTTCGATATGTACACGTCTGTTTAGCTCAACCTTATTTTCTTATGGCAATAATATATATAGATATAGATATATATATTTATGCATGTGCTTAGTGTTGCTTTACGATATGCATTGTTCATGATCCAAGTGATGGCTTGTTTTAATTTGTTTCTCTTCTTATAAATTTCTATTTTAAAATGTGTTAATTTCTTAAAAAACACTCAATGTCACAGATGTTCCCTACCAAAGTTAACATTGATTTCCAAATATTCCCTTTTAGTTTCATGCCAGTGCCTTTTAAGATTTTGTTCTCTGAGATATCCTATTGCAAAAAAAAAAGTATTTATCTTTGGAAAGTTGGAGTGCTGATACATTCCCTGCATGTATAAATTGTAGTTGATCTAGGTATTTTGGATTTGAAAATACTGATGGGCTTAAATGGGGCTGATAAAAACTAACCTTAACAGAAAAATTAATTAAACTACATGTTGCATGTTTGCAAGTTTCTGTGCACCAGATTTCCTGAACAGTAACATCCTCTCTTTCCTACATTACTTCCATTTTACAAATGTTGTTACTAGCCTCGTTTGAGAAATTACTACAGTAACATATAAAGTAATTTTCTGAGCAGACATCCGCTAATTTCCTCCGCTCCCTTTGGCTCCCCAGCCAACAGGACGGATGATGATTATGCAAGCTGAAAGATCCAGACTCAGTGGACCGAATGGTAATGTATCTGAAACATGAATCCATGTCTAAGCCTGTATCACCCCTCTCTTCTCTCATACATTATTAGAACTGTGCTACACTGATTCCAACACGCAAGTTACCTAAAGTGATTTGTTATTTCACTTCCAATAAAGTTGGTGAGTTAGAAGTAGATGAAAATGTGCATGGATATGAAAAGTTAAGGCTGGGATATCTATGATTACTTGACTAGATAAAAAAAAAAATATTCGACAAACCATTTTCTGAGATTCTCCTTGTCTCATGCATACCTACTACTTACGGATGTACCCCAACTGAACTCGTTGGTCAGTTTACAGATACATATGTTCATGTGCTTGTAAACAAAATGCATTTAGAAACCTAGAAATTTAATATCCATGCTCAATAACAAATACGACTGAATGATGTATAGTAATAGCCAGAGTAATAATGAAAAATAATTCGAGGTGTCAAAGCGTGGATAATGGCCGTCTAATATTTTGGCGTTAGTGTCATAATGTCAGGAAAAGTTCTTTGGCAGACTCTGGGTTTCTTTGTACCAATTAAGCATTATTTGAAACATAAAGAACTGCCTCAATGTTCTTGTTGATTATATTTATCCCTTTTTGACATCAGTGTATCTAGATTCTTAAGTCAATGTCTGGCAAGATAAAGCACCGTGTCATAAATCTCTTTCATAAAAAGAAACTTGAAGGCAGATCGCTCAGACTCCTTTTGTATAGAGCAAGCAACCAGTTTTTTTCCTTAACACACTCTGTCTACTTTAAGCACAGCTTTAAGCAATAATTTTTGATCAAGTTAATAGTTAAAGTGGCTTATGCTATCCTGACCTATCTATGTAGTTCTGCTATCGGCTTGGGCTGCTGAAGGACAAACTAGCCTAATTTCTGCTATTTTGTCTACATAGTTTCCCATTATAAACTGAAATATGTTAAATTAAAATACTGAAATTATCTCATAATGAGTTCTTGAACTTGAACTATACTGTCATGTTATCCAGACTCACCAGATTCCAATCCAATAAAAATCTTTTTGTATTAAAATGAAACAGGGATTCATAATAAACATGCACCAGATGGATTGTCAATTATGGGCCAGAGGTTCTGAGAAATGTTTGTAACACTTTGCTAAATATGTGTTATAAGAAATGAAGGCAGATATGTCCAATCTAATACATAAAAAGCTTATTTATTTATTTTTTAACACATCTGCCACTTAGGAAGGTAGTAACTAGCCAGGGTTGTAAGGAGAAGTCCATAATGGTTAAAAGATCTGTGTTGTTTAAAATCATTTTGTTATTTCTGTTTTCTTATCCTACTTGATCACTAGAAGTCAGCAAAAACATGGCAAAAAGAATTACTTTAAAATGAGGTTTTTGATACTATATTAAACATTTGTTTTAAATGTATTTTCAAGAATTAGCTTTGCAATGAAAGGCTGGCTGAAATGAATACAGCAAAAAATATGTAAAAATAAATTTTATGGTGCTGAATTATAATTCTTATAAAATATGTGCAAGTATTATCAAGTCTTAGATATTTTTGGTTTGAGCAACTTGAATAAAATAAATTTATCGTAAAATAAGTTATTTAATTAAACTTTAAAATGTTTCCTTTAACGTCCTACTAAGTAGTAATAGACAGTAGAAACAGTAGAAAAAATGCACGGACCCGTCTTAAGTATGCTCAGAATTCACATAAGATCTAATTATCTTTATAAAAATGTTTTCGTGGCAGTCTGCTCTACTGGGAGGAT
>JAUZNJ010038405.1:0-11095 GCA_034780135.1 Jordanella pulchra
ATAAACTGTTGAACTTTTTCTCGTTGTCCCGTGTGGTGTTCTGCATGTGGGTTAGAGCCTTGAAACCCACCATGACATGCTGATGGCATCCACTGTATATTTAGGTACCCCTGGTTAAAAGAAACGTGTACAAAATAAATATAATGAAATAAGCAATCTGCAGAATTGTTATCTCTCTCTGAAATTCTAGAAAATTCTGAAAACTCTGAAGTGTTTTTGGTTTTGTTTTGGGGGGGTTTAAATGGTGGTTGGTCCCCTGTTATGAAGATAAAAAAAAAAATACACAAATGTTAAATTGGGCAGGGCTCATGAAATTCTTAAACCAAGACTTTGCTTTTGAAATTTAAAATATTACATGGCAAGGCTAGTTTCCTTAGCAAGACATTTCAAAGTGCTAAATAAATGGTAAACATGTAGAAAAAGTACATTTTAGCACATAGAGGTAATTAAATATCAGTGGATATGAATAATTCAAAAAATTAAAAATGAAATTAAAATGATACAGTTGGATATAGTTGGGCTTAAAACTTAAACTAATGTTTGGATATCACATTCAGGGTCACTCCAAACAAATAAGTTTTTACTCTCCATTTAAAGTAGCTTAGGGTTACAGAACTATTGGTTTTCTGTCAGCTTGGTCCTGATTGGTAGAATATAAGAGCTGAACGCTATTTCTCCAGGTTTGGGTATTCACAATTGCCAATTTCACTTGGCTACTTTACAAAATCTGAAAAAACATGAGATGACTTTCCAATAAACCAAAATGTAATCATCTTGTTAACTAAAATAGGAAAAACTAGAATAAATATATTAGTCAAAGTAGAGCAGTTTTTTTTTTTTTTTTTTTTTTTTTTTTTTTTTTTTTTTTTTAAACTAAATGAGACAAATGAGGCTGGTTGAGGATCCAATTTTATGTAGCTACTTGGCATTAAAACAAAGAAGTTAAAAGATGTTTAGCTACTGAAGCTCAAGACAACTGGAGGAGACTGGTCAGGTTAAGATAGACATGAAGAAAAATGTACAAGTCAAACTCTTGAATATGGTGCAGCTTATGTGATACTTTTGCTGTTTCAAAGGCCATTGAAACAGAAACTCTGCAACTGATAGAAAGGATTGTTTTCCCACAGCTGATCATGTTTACCTATTTGTATTTCAGACGACAGTAATCAGTGTGAGGCAGAGACCGGACTTCAAAACGACAGGGCAGTGGGATGTGGAGACGGAGACGGCAGCGGGCCAGAGGGAGACTCATGTTTTTGATGCAGTTATTGTTTCTACTGGACATTACACTCAGCCACATCTACCACTCAGTGACTTTCCGGGTAACCTGCTGTCAACTATTCCTTATTCAGCTTGCCTGTTTGGGACATTCTGGTCATGTTTTTGGTTCATTCTGTTATAGGAATTGAGAATTTCAAAGGGAGATATTTCCACAGCTGGGAATACCGCAGTGCCAAGGATCTGGAGGGAAAGAAAGTGGTCGTGGTTGGAATGGGAAACTCTGGCTGTGACATCGCTGTGGATATCAGTAGAGTTACTAAGCGGGTAAAACTTCTGTTAGTATTTATATGGCACATTTTGTTATATAAAAAAATCCCAATAAATCTTTCTGTAAAGTGCAGGTGTACCTCAGCACCAGAGGTGGAGCGTGGGTAGTGGGCCGTGTGGGACCAGGCGGCCTTCCATTTGATGCTACCTTGGTTTCTCGAATGCTGTGGATGATGATAAGGCTGTTTCCAACATTGACTGACTGGATACTGGAGAAGAAGCTGAATGCGTTCTTTGACCACAAGTTATACGGCCTCAAACCCAAACACAAGTAGTGTAAAACATTATGGCTTCATATGATGTGGACAAATCGCTGCAAGTTTCTGTCTTTTATGAGCTTTCAGGACCTTTATAGAAAAAAACTTGATCGGGTAACTTATGGCTTCGTCACGAGTTGCTTTAGTTCTGCCCTGTATGTGTAACTAAACAATGGAAATGTTCGACCTGATGGTGGAGCTACAGGACAGATGATTGCCTTTTAAGACATTGTAGCTAAATTTTGAAATGTCACTTGTATATCATGTCAGCGTTTTGCCTTATTTTTTTCTAATTTATGGTCAAATCAACAGAATGAATGTTTAGCAATTATAAACCTAATTTGTGGATAGTACAAACCATTGTATAATCTCAGCTCTTCCTCCATTAGATTTTTAGCCCAGGTTCCAGTGGTGAATGATGACCTCCCGGCTCGGATAATCTCTGGTCGCGTTCAGGTGAAACCAAACGTCAGGGAGTTCAGTGACACCACTGTGATCTTTGCTGACGGGAGCATCATAGATGAGGTAAATGCCTGTATAAAGGTCAGACATGGCGGCAAAGATTTCAACAAGCCTTCCTCCTCTGTTAACCTGCCAGGGTTAAAAAGATTTCTGATTCCCAAATGCTTATTGTATGTAGAGATTTTTATGTTTTATTGTAAATATAATATTTAAAAAGTTCAGTGGTTTCCTTAAAATCTGTTAGAATATTTTGGGTAGGTTTCAGCACTGTGCCCCAACGATGGCCGTTGACAGAGAGAGTCCCATGATGACATAAAGCTGCAGTCTAATTTTTGCTGAACCTATTATAAAATGTCTAGATTTTTATAGATAAACCTGGGTTTAATACAGTTTAAACAAGTAGTGCATAGAAAATGATGCAACAGGTGATTTATAACATTCTTTATTAATAGTGTAATTATCACATTATTTATTGTATTATTATGTTTACAGGTGGACGTTGTGGTGTTTGCCACAGGGTACAACTACAGCTTCCCTTTCTTTCCACCAGATCTTCAAGCAAAAACTGGCTACAGGCTGCGTCTCTACAAGCACGTGTTCCCACCTACGTTTGCCCAACCAACGCTAGCAGTGGTGGGCTTCATCCATGGCTTTTCTGCCATCAACACCATGGCGGAGATGCAGGCACGCTGGGCTACAAGAGTTATGAAAGGTGGAAGCAAAGAGAAACTTTCAGACTTTTTTTTTTTTATTTATTATTGTTAAAAGCCTATGGGGGGGAATCAAATCTTGCAGGTTTAACTGGAACATAAATGTTAAACCTGTGATATATCAGTTCTGATTTTGTTTTTGTTTTGTCATCCATCATTAAGGCTTAATATCCCTTCCAGCAGAGGATATCATGATGAAGGAAATCGAGATGGAAACGACATCAATGCACCAGAAGTAACTACCTTCATCCTGTGGCTGCTCTTTTTAGTGCTTAGGTTGTCAACTTGTTCTAATTATTTTCCTTCTATGCCTTTTAGGTTTGAATGCTCAGAGCGTAACCCCATACAGGTAGACGCTATGTCTTACATTGACTCTCTGGCTGAGCAGGTGGGAGTGAAGCCAAACATACTGCAGCTCTTCTTAACAGAACCCACACTGGCACTGCAGGTCTTCACGGGTCCCTACACTTCGTACCAGTACCGCCTGGACGGACCCGGGAAGTGGGCTGGCGCCCGTCAAGCTATTTTTACACAGAAACAGCGTATTGTTCAGCCCTTCAGAACCAGAGTGGTTTCAGATGAACCAGAGAACCAGGCCTCTTCTGTGCTGAGAGTCCTGATGGCTTTTATTGCAGGAGCTGCCCTGCTGTCTTATTTGCTATGTAATTGGCACTTTCCTTTTTTTCCACTCTAAATCCTTCACTTTTATCGATGGACAACATGGAAAAATTACCCACTGACTTCAAATTAGATGAAGGGCACCTGAGCCTTCAGTCTGTCTGTGATTGATCATTTCATATAATTGTAGCAAATGTTTCAGCAAAGACCTTCAAGTTTGAGCATCATTCTTAGAAATTCCCAAGCGGTCTTCATAACAATGATTGTTTACACTAAATTTTAATGTTTTTGTCCTTTAGATGTTCAGACTTTGTAATGTTTATGACCCAAATCCCCGAATTAAAAACCACTGTTCGATTGAAGAATTCTTCGTGTAAATGATCTTACAATGCTTGTTGAAAACTGCATTATTCTGTTGGGAACTTTGATACTGAACAATTTGAAAGCAAAAGAGATATTTTTACTGTTTTTGGAACTTTTCCCAATCAGTTGTATTTACGGCAATTAAAAAAAATGAACCGCTTGTGTTGAAGGACTCCTGCATGATGCATTAAATTAAAAGCAGGTCAATTAATTGTGGATCTGGATTAAGAAAGTTTTGTATATACCAACATATCTTTAAAGCAGCATCCACTGTAATGCACGTGATTATTGTAATGTTTTCTAAAGATATGGCCTTTATTTATAAATCATCTCAACATGTTGGGACGTGGCAACACTGTAGAGGACTAAGGTCTCTGTAAATGGGCTTTACCCCCCCCCCCCCAGGTTTCTAATCATTGATAGAGGTCAGTCTGGTTTTGCAGCAAAGGTTAGACTTTTAAACTTGAGATGCATTCAAAGATTGAAGAAATGCAAAATGTATTTAAAAAATCGGACAAACATGGATATTTGATCTGTGGTTATGTTTTTTTTTTTTGGTAAGAAACTCAAAACAGGGAAAAGGAAAAATCAACACCAGAATCAACCAACCTTAATCTCCCCTCTTTAATTTTATTGAGCTACACTTATATTCGAATGGTTTCTCTGGTATTCTGTACGACATTCAAAGGTTTGTTTCTGGACGTTTGTCAAATGAGAATGAGAATTCATATTGTATTAATGCTCCTCAATAGTTCAAATTGTGGACAAATCTTTAGTACAGCACATCAGTTTGTTTTCTTTTGTTTTACAGTCAAAAAGAAAATGTTATATTTCGTGTTACAACCACAGATTTAAATGGATTTTATTTGTAATTTGATGGTAAAAGACAACATAAAGCAGTTACTGAGAATCTGAATGAAAAGCATGCACAGTTTGAATCTTTTTGACTTTTTTCCAAATATTTTTTCAATAAAAGCAAACATTTTGAAGGAGCAACAATATGACGGCTGCTGTTGGAAGAAAATCAAATTTACAGACAGGCTAAATCCATTCAGGGACACATTCAACAACCTGATAGGATTGTGGCAGGATTATATTGGAGCATTGACTTCCCTTATGGGTCATTCTAAAGCCTGAATAGATTTTCACGTCTTAGAATGATCTACTCAGTCCAGACTTACATTAGTTGTTTTGTAGAGACACTGAGAACTGGTGATCATATATCCTGTGGTTTATCTGCCAGGATTGAAGCTTTTATGTAAATAAAAAGGGTGATAAAGCTGAAACATTTAAACTGGAACATATGTTATTAGACAATAAGAATGAGTTTGACAAAGGTAAAATTAAGGGCAATCAACAAATATTTTAATTATTTGGGGTTAAGATAATTCAGGACAATTGTAAAAGACAATAAGGTTTTAACATAAGTAATAATTAACTTGATATATTTTTGGGCACATGTTTAATCTTTCAAACAGGTTTAAAAATGCAGCTTTTATCTTTGTTATTTTGTTTAACTTCTTAAGAGACCACACTTATTAATTGATGGCCAAGTTATACTTTAGCCTGTAGTCTTTTAGCTTCCACAAATAGATCTCTGAGACAAAATACACTGGAACCTACACTGGCTCAGTGGTTCTTCAAACACACTCCAGTTAAAACAGTTTTTTTTTTTTGTTATTGGTGTTTGTTGGTTTGTTTTTTTGTAAAAGCTTTACAGTTATTTTGAACCGTTTGCCCTAAACAATACAACCATTTGGTTTTATACCTATTGAGAACAGACAAAGGTTCAATATCCTTAGGCTAATACTTGGTTAAAACAACTTTTGATGCATTATTCGGAATATTTGTTCACTTTGTTGTACGGTAGTGAGCTTTGACTGAATCACTCTAAAAATTTTATTTCCTTTATGCGAAATCATTCTTTTGCTAGTTTGGATGTGGGCTTAGAATATCTGTGTTGCTGAAAAAAAATCAAAACATCCCTTGATCACCAGCTTTTTAGCAGACACCCGAAGGTATTGTGTCAAGCAAACTGTTCTTCTTTCAGACTGAAAAGAAAAAAAGAAAATAAATTATGCAAAGAAAAAAATTAACCCTTGAGCATGATAAGGCAACACCCACGTATTTGACTGATGTGCAGTGGGACAAACAATCATTATACAATGGTCCAAACATAAACACATTATCCATTAACATTAAGGGGCATTATAGCCCAAAATCAACATTTCCATAGTATCTCAAGACTGATTAGCTCATTTTGTACAAAATATACCGACTGTAAACCTTAACATGATCAAACCATAAAATATAACTGTTAAAAAGACTCTCATCTTGTTGGCTCTGTAGTCTGTGCATTAGAGCACAGGTCTGCAAAGCCACAAGTAGCTCTTTGACCCTCTATAATAGCTATAAAAGTGGATGAAATGATAAAGAACCAACTAAAGGTTTTAAAAATTGTGTAATAACAGACTTTCTTCTTCGTAAGCTTAATTCGTTTTTTTCCTAAAAATTTCTGAACTGAATTTTCCCATCAACATTACATTGTTTAAATCTAGTTTTTTTTTTTGTCATTACCTTATAAACTGTTTTTAAATAGTTTTCAACAAAAACAAATTACACCCTACTTAAGAAAATCCATGAATTTTATGTTTTTCCTCAGTTCAAACTTTCTAAAACAAATAAATAACAACAAATTTCCTATAGCAGAGATGTATAAACATAAATCAGTTGTGTTTTATTAAAAAGTCATCAAATTTGCGGTTTCTGTGGCTGGATTCGGGTTAAAATGTCTGTTAGCATTTCAAAGGTTGCAGACCCCTGACCTAGAGAGGGTGGTGTTGTCGCCACCTGTTCGTTTAATGATTGTTAAATGTAGCGAATATTAATCTCAGCACAGGAAGTCTGTTTACTTTTCCTCCCTTTGCTGAGACAAGAAACAAGGTTCTGCAGTCAGGCTGAGCTCCTCCCACTGCACAGTGACACAAACACCAAAGAAGCTGTTTTCCTCTAGGATCATAAAGGTAAGCTAGAAGTGCTTAAATTTAGATCAAATTTAGTCACTTTTAGAGGAGTTAAATGTTGCTTTCTTGAAATTGAAAGCGCAGAAGTGACGCTTCAAAGCAGCGGTTGTTTTGGTTTGGAGCGCGAGGGGCGACACGCTTTGCATTGTTTTCGATTAGACAGAAAAGTAATTAAATGTCGTACTCACTCATTTTAATTTAATCCTATACTGTTAAACCGTTTAATCAAAAGTTGATGTGAGAGTTTGTGTGCGGCTATCGATCGGCTTTGTAAATAAACGAGTGAAGTTGAACTAATCAGATGAAGGATATTTAAAGTGTAGCTTTGTGTTGTGCATTGTTGTTCAAATGAGTGTCGATGTTCTGCAGAATAAACGGCTTCTGCTCCGTGATCTGGTTCACAGGGTTGAAGCATGAGTCGTCGTGTGGCCGTGGTCGGAGCGGGGAGTTCGGGTCTGGTCTGCATGAAATGCTGCCTGGATGAAGGGCTGGAGCCCGTCTGCTTCGAGAGCAGCGATGACATCGGTGGTCTCTGGAGATTCAAGGTTTGCTCTAACTTCTTATGCATGCATTTTAGACTCTGTTGATATGAATATCGTCAAAAAATGATGATGTTTATTGAATAAAAGGTGAACTTTTTATAGAAAAAGGCTCCATAACACAGAAAGCGATGCACATCCAAAGGGTTACTAAACATTCTTCCAGGACTGCCCTGTATTTTGCTCCAGTGGTCTTCAAAGCCCATCATAAGGAGTTTAAGTCACATAAAAAGGAATTGTTAAATAAGTTGAATGTTTAGAGTGCTGCATCCAAGCATACATTTGGAAAATTGAGTGAAAGGGAAAACAACGCGTCAGTAAAAGGTGCACAAACAACAGTGACAACCACATTTCTTAGAGGACTGTGACGCAAAGCTTGTTCAAGGGTTTGGGGAGTCTCAGTTGGTGACAGTTGTTGCTGAAGAGCGTAGATTGTTGCAAAAAGGAGACAAAATCATAAGCTGCCTGGATACTAGTTTCCAACAAGACTTGCCACTTAAGGTATCCACTGCTTAAGGTAGTTAAGTAGCGTTTAACCACATGCATCAGACAGTAGGTGGACATGCAACACAATTTCAATTTTTCTGCAAAACGAACTCCCCTAAATGCTTTAAATATTTCAGCATCTGTGTAATAAATCTGATAAATAAGTTTAAGTTGTGATGCACCTGTTCTTAAACTGTAGGCTTTATATGTGAACGATGTTTGAATCCTTTTGTCACTGCAGGAGAATCCAGAGCCGGACAGGGCCAGCATCTACCATTCCGTCATCATCAACACCTCCAAAGAGATGATGTGCTTTAGTGACTTTCCCATTCCTGCACATTTTCCAAATTTCATGCACAACTCTCTCATCATGGACTACTTTCGGATATATGCCAACCATTTCCAGCTCACCAAACACATCCGCTTTAACGTAAGCCAACATCGTCAACCTCATACTTCTCTCTCTCTCTCATTTATACAAATTTTCTCTTTAGTTGATTGTTTCTGTCCATCCGAATCACAGACCCGCGTCCTGAACATAAAGAAGAGATCCGACTTTTCGCGTTCAGGGCAGTGGGATGTTGAAACGGAGAACAAGGATGGCAAAAGGGAGAAACACATTTTTGATGCCGTAATGATCTGTATTGGACATCACTGCCAGCCTAACCTGCCCCTCCACGATTTCCCAGGTAACACTTTATTAAAGCATTTAAACCACTTGTAAGTTCTCACATTTTCCCACATTGCAACAACATGGTTCAACGTATTTTAGGTGATAGATCGGCACAAAGTTGTGCATAATTGTGAGAGGAAATGAAAAGGACTGCTATAATTTTGCAGCCATTAATCTGTTGTGCGTTTACGTTTTAACCTGTTTACTTTTTTATCTCTTTTAAAAAATATACAATTCAGTTGCCTTGAAAATACACATATTTTGTAAATAAAGTTTTTATGCATGACAATGTTTGAGGAGTGTTGAGTGTGTGAAAGTTTGAATAAGCTCATCAGGAATGGCAGGATGGGCCTTCAAAGCAGTGCAGGTGGTGTGAGACAGAAAAATAACGTCACTATTCACTTTGTGCACGAAGCTTTTGCAGAACTGGAGAGGTCCTTCGATGAAAAACTGCTTCATCCGAAGTGCACAAGTTAGCTTCATCGCAGACCCTTCTTCCCAGCAGCCATTTGATTATAACCATCACTCCTCCCAATAAATGTAATATATGTGTCAATACATGCTAAAAAAAAACCTGCTGGGAGTGATGCAGTTATTAAATGCTTAGCATTGATCTGCCACCTAAAATACAAAAACAAGTACAATGAAAGTTGTGGTTTATTGTAGTAAATTGTTATCAAAAACCAGTTGGCCTGATTATACATCTTTGCAAAGCAGTGAACATGTAATGAACAACCTTGTTTTTATCTAAGACCTAATGTTACATGTTACGTGCAATTGTAAAATCTTGTAACCTTTAGCACAGTGACTGATCCTGATGAGCAAACTCTCTACTGAACGGTGTGATTATTGTTTACTGCATTAACTATAACACTTAGAACAGTATCTGTAAAACCTGTACCTTCTTTATCTCAGGCATTGAGACTTTCAAGGGGAAGTATTTCCACAGCAGAGACTACAAGACTCCAGAGGAATGGAGAAATAAGAAGGCTGTAGTGATTGGAATAGGAAACTCCGGCGGAGACATTGCAGTCGAACTGAGCAGAGTCACCAAGCAGGTTGGACTAAACCTCAGAGCTGACTTTTATCTTAGAATTGACTGTTCATGTGTCATAAAAATAATCAATCCATCATCCAAAAGTGAAAAGAGTGGCAAACAACTTCAAATTAAGGGACCAGCAGAGATCTATAAACCTAGCCGTAATAATAAAAGTGGCAAGAAGAAAGACACCCTTGAAAGAAAAGTAGTGACAAGTCTTGGTTGCAGTTTGTCATAGGCTATTCAAGTGTCTTCACAAACATTAAACTTTTTGTCCAAGAACTATAACTATAGCTACATCATTCCTAAATACTCCACCCCCATGTTGAAACACAGGAGTGGAAGCTAGCCTGGACACAGCCTGAATGCTTAGAAAGAGGGATGGAGCTAAATACACAACAAGCCTGGACAAAAACCTTGTTTGTTGCTGCAAAAGACTCAAAACTAGGGCAGAGTTTAACAACTTTCTAGATGCAGAGTGACCCTGGACTTAGAGTTAGATCTATCTTAGGCTGGTTTTAGTTCATTTTCTTTATTTTTTTTAAATTATTTTATTTTGTTTTTGTTAGAGTGCTAACTCAGAATCCAGAGGAACGAGTATAATGAGTTTAAATATGTGCAAATCTTGTAAAAATGCCCTCTAAAAAAGTTTTTTTTTGTTATTCCAAAAAAAAGGTTTTGACTCAGAATGGAGGAATACATGCACTCCAATTTTAAATGTTCAAATTTACAAAAAATAATAATAAAGAACTGCATTCTAAGTTTAGTTTTTACCCTACCTATGTTTGTCTATCACATAAGAAATTCACACACAAAAAACAGAGGCTCACAGTTAGAGAGAAAAATAAACTTTTTCAGGGTGTGGATATAATTTTGCTCTTGAGACAAGGAAAAATTAAGACGAAGCAAAAGAAGAAAGAAAACATAAAAGTGGAGGATTTGTGTGATAATCTGTGTAGCTAAGTTAGAATAAAGTTTTAAGAAAATAATAAAACTGCTTCATTTTTCCTTCAGTTTCAACGAAACATTTTCCTAAACCCTCAACATTATTTGCATAAAACACCTAAACCTGACAGCCTTGTTCTTGTGTTTTGTTCTTGTAGCTTTACCTGAGCACTCGAAGGGGAGCCTGGATTCTGAACAGAGTCGGAGACAGTGGGATGCCCCTGGATATGCTCATGAACAGAGTGATAAACATAATGCGTAACATCCTTCCCTCCGGTCTCATTTGCTCTTTAGGAGAGAAGCAACTCAACAACAGATTTAACCATTCTTTGTACAATCTGAAGCCGAAGCACAGGTATCAAATATTTACAAATCTTGTTAAAATTACTCTAAGTTGTAGGATATTGTCTCTCTCTCTCTCTCTCTCTCTCT
>JAUZNJ010038406.1:0-11095 GCA_034780135.1 Jordanella pulchra
ATTATCAATAAACTGTCAAACGCACCTCGCTGTCTGGTATTTCTCTCTGGGTCCGCTAAATTCTCTAACCCGTTACAAAGGTAAGATAAAAGAAATGAGCTGCAATTTAGAGATGGAGACCCATGCAAAAAAACAGAAGATAATAAAGGGAAGTAAAGTGAAATATTTTATATTATTGATATTTCAGTAAGTCTCAAGCATAAAATGAAGCAGATGACAGTAAACCTAGGAATAAGAGTGGCAGCTGCGGATGTAGGAATAACATCAAACACAACATAACTATGTTCTTCAGACAAATCCGAAAAACCATGTGGCAGCTGCTGTATTTGACTGATGAGACTAATCACTGTATTAGCAATGCTTGCCTCTAATCTTTTTTTTTTTAAAGCTAAGTAACATTTTCTCAAAGGTTTTGCATGTTTTTTGTATGTGTGGGAAAAATCTTTACATCTTAGAATTTGGTCACTCCTGTCATATTTGGTCCTAAAACAGACCAGAATCCCCCGCACCCCAGGTAACTCATGTATGTGTTTGAACTTAACAATCCACCAGAGCAATGATCGCAGTACTGAAATTATACGTGATTCGCTACCTGCTGCTTAGCAACAATGCTATGAGTATGCTGTGGGACTCATCTGGCTTGCAAGGACATAATCTCAGATGACGTTCAGAAATTAGAAATAAAACTTCCTAAAACCAGTGTTGAATGAGTTGCTATCCACACTCACAAATATGTAGCAACTGTAGCAACAGCTTAAAAATGCAGAACAAGGGTGTTGGGCACATAACTCCCATAGTTTTCATCCATTTCCAGGCTTTTGCTAAGTCTTGTCCTAGCCATGTTTTACACACTGGGAGCAACAGTTGTCAGACATGTGGTTTGTTAAAGTTCACAGACAAAAAGGACACTGTAAAGCAAACCTCCCCAGATGAAAAAAAATAAGTCCAGTCAGGTCCGGACTAAACAAGCAGAACGTAGACGTCTCTGTGTGAATACACACTTAATTATCAATCATTTATCATTAATATTAGAGTTTGGGATCAGGGCTGGTGATAAAATTGTTCTCTATCATTCATATCCTTCCTATATATTTTTTATACTTTCTTTGTCCTGTTGAAGTTGGAAAACTTAGTTGCTGAATAGAGGATGGTGCAATAAAGGTATTGACAACCACAGCTGAGTTTGAGTTTAGATTACTGTAAAAGACACAAACCAGCTCAAGAAAGGGCGCTATGCCTTTTTAGTATCACTATAAGGAGGTCATAACCTTTGTTATGTGGACACTGGACCTCTGAGGGTTTTTTATCATGCGCTAGATTGAAGTATTTGTCTTATCCATCCTTTGGTGCTTTTACAGCGTGACAAGGTGCATTATCCTACAAAAAGAGGCTGCTTCCATCAGAGAATGTCATTACTGGTGTTGGAGTTCTTGGCATAGGCTAGTACAAAGCAATAGCCAGATTGCTGTGTTTTATTTCCTGCTGCCATTGCTTTTTCTCACATAAAAAAGATGGACAGGCTCCTGGCTGTCTAAATTCATAGAATCTTTTTATCCACATCACATAACTGTTACATTTCTCACTCTTTCTCTCTGCAATCACCGGAATAGCAACAGCTATGCCTGTATTTAGACAGAGAAGGGTATGAGTCAAAAACACTTTTCACCCTTTAAGTCAGAAGGATAACTTTTACTTTGCAGATGTAGACGTTAGAAACTAAGAACTTAACCGAGAAATGACTTGGTTACAAGTATAAAAAAAATAAGTAAATAAAACAACCTATCCCATGTACTGGGCTGCTTCTATTACACTTTTGATTCGGAGTTTATCCTTTTAGAAAAATCTAAAAAGTGTTATTTAATAACTGCAAACTGGTTTCTTCTTTATTTGCAAGGTATCTGATGAGAAATAAGCAGATAAGCGCACCTCAAAAAGGGCTAACAGGTATGCTCAGTGCTATAAGGTGTGAGCAGTATACCCACACACTACTTAAAAATAGAGAAAGTCCTCACAGTCCTACACAAAGCCTTACAGCAGACCTCTCTGTTGAAACGGTCTCCAGCCTTATGACTCTTATCCAAAACTTCAATCGCAGCTCCCTCCTCCTCCTCTCCTCAGCTCCTCCTCTCTTTTCTGTGTCTCTGGGGAGGGGATTTTGCTTCTCTAAGTCTTCTATCACACTGAATATTTCACAAAAGCACCTCTTTTTTTCCCTCCCAGCTCACATACATAGACTCCTGGCTTTCTCACGGAAGTCTTCTCACTTAGATTTTCTCTCACACTTTTCACATCTTTTGTCTTTCCTGCTTTGTCTTAATCCCTCGCCTTTTTTTCATTTAATTTCATCATCTCAATTCAGTTTTCTTGCCTGAATGTTTCTTGTTGTCTAGCAATAGTGCTCTCAACCTCTCTTTGACTTTTATTCTGATCCTAACACTATGCTGTCTTTTATAAACATTTACATGACTTGCCTATATGTTCAATTGAAAGATTTAATTGCTCTGTTTTTAATACGCTTTCTCTTTTTTAACTTCCTGCTCTAACCTGTTATCGCACCTTGTAGAGTTCAACACTAATGCATCAGTTTCAATATACTTACCGGTAATGTTTTTCAGTTCTGAGTATGACTTAAGGCTGTAGAGGCCTATATAAAGCACCAAAAATTTTATGAAGTTTATGTACAGGACTGATTACGACACAAAAGAATAAATATGTGCGCATTTCTTTAGCTAATGTTAGTTTTTCTGTAGTAACTACCTTAATGACGTTAGATAAGAAAGACGTGAGCCATATTGAATTATAATTTAAGATCAAGTATTCACTTGTTTTAAATAACCTTTGTGTTTACTTCTTATCTGCATACCCTAGAGCCATAAGAATTTTCTTTTGGTCTTACAAATTAGACTCTTCAAATTATTTTCATCAAAGCTTGCTGATTGCCTGTGTGTTCTTTGATGCATCTGAGATTATGGTGCAATAATTACTCAAACTTCTTCAAATACCACTAGAAACATCTTGCACAGAAACACAGGTGTGACTCTTATCAAAATAATTTGCCTCTCATTTTCCCCTTTTCCTTTTCTTACATCATCTCCATGTTATTGTAAAGGCTGGTGTGCAAGTTGCTCAATGTTGAGAAAGAAATATAGAGATGAACATTTAAGGTGAAAAAAGAAGAGAATGGCATAAAATACTCAGGAGTGTAAAGACGAATGACAGATCTTCAATTATTTACATCTAATTGTACTCTCACTATCTATATCCAGTACATGTTGAGAAAAATAAAGACAAGGAAGATGAATCTGAACCTTTTTTTTACCAATTAGACCTATATTCATAACAGTAATATAAATACAAGAATTTTAGGCTCATGTTATGTCCTGTTTGATGTGTCATACACAAAACATCAAACTGTTTTGTGTATGACACCAAGTAATGTTATAACAAAGTTGATGTGGCCAGGCAATAGCTGTCACTCTGTGCGGCAATGACAGGTGTGCAATGTGCTTATACAGCAATCGTTTCTTCTGTTTTTCCAGCTACAAGCCAAATTATCTCTTCCCCTCTTTACTGATGTTGCAATGGCAGAAGGAAAATTCATCTACTAAGAGAGTATGTGGAGTCTAGCTTATTTTGTTGCACAGTATTCTTAATTGAATGTTGCAAAGCATCTGCTTGGGTGGGCTGACTATCCATCCAAATTATATTTTTTATTTGTGAAAATCAAAAACATTTTTCATTGATCTTAATCTTCTTTGTGTTGCCCTCCTTTTGTTGTTTTTTTTCTTTTTTTTTTTTGTTTGTCACATAAAACACTAAAAAAACACGGTGAAGTTAGTGAGTAAATGTGAAAAGCTTCAGGGATGTGACTTTCATGATTTTTATGGTTTTTCACATTTTCCTAATAGCTCTCAGATTGCTGTCCTTTAAAGCTTTACAGGGCATATGCACACATAATAGTCTGGGGGAGTTAACTAGATTAGATAGCACATGCAGAAAAATGTTGTTGGCTTTTGAACTATACCACTAATAGCATAGCAAGACAACAGGACAATGTCATGCAATTATAACAAATGATTATTGGGGCATTGTTTCAACAAGCCTCCCAGTCTAAACAAGATGCAAAGCAGTGAGCTGATCAAGATGTTGCTCTCTATACATGAGATGAAAGCAGAATAAGACAGCAGAGAGAATGAGAAAGAAAGTATCATGTGCTAGTTCCACAGATACTGACTTAGTATTTTAACACCTTTGGATCACATATCTCATCATCTTTGTTCTTTGGTTTCATAGCTCCTTTTGGTTTGCTATAGAACATTAACATTTCCAATATCTAGATTTTCTTGTGGAACAAAACGTAAAAGTTTTGTCCAAAGAGTCCTGTTGAACATACACATGACCCAAAAAAAAATCAAGGGAACGATTTCTACTATTGTGATCAACCAACTGGTGTAACTGCATCCTTAACTGTGCATGTTCTTTTTACATAAAATCCTTCAGTGTTTGGCAATCCCAGATATACTCTGTGTTCCTATTACGTGTGGACCAGTATGAAATTTGTAATGTGTAGTTATCTTGAGTAGCAAAATAAAAGAAAATTAACACCATGGTTTAATTTAATTTAGGTTTTTAATTTATCTAACTCATTATGCGAAAAATATTTTATCAACATGACATTTACAAGTTTTCTTTGTCAGGAGCCTCTTTTGGCAAACTAACCAGCAGCTTGCAACTAGTAGGGGAAAGGGAGTACTCTGTTGCTCTATGCTTTATACAGCCTAGCAAAAACTCTTCTATTGATCTTTATCTTGTATTCAATTAATCCTATTTTGATTCATAGGAACAGTATGACATAACATTTTATTGACTTTAATATATGTTATATAAAAGTATTAGTACCTTAATTCATGTAACCAGCCTATGACTTGTTTGTGGCAGCTTTAGGTATTGCTGGAAGAATGTAAATCAATATGTTTTCAAGTACATGAAGAACAACTTCTCCAGTCACAGTAACATAGCATCTTAGTAGGGAACATGAAACATGCAAGAAAAATTACAGCAAGGCTTATTTTGAAGAAAACGAACAGGAATTGTGCAAAAGTGAGGAAATGTTTATGTTTACTTTGCTCCTGAGGAAAAAGGTTTGAGAAGCAATGATTCAGAAAGGATGAATTAGAAAAGGTTGTCTGAGTGTTTCATTTAGTCTTACTTGGTTTTTTAAAGTGTGTATGTGCATATCAAGTGAGGTGAGGATTGAGCCTCTCCATTGAAGTCTGGGACTTCTGGAGAGGCACTCTGTGCGGTGTGTCTGAAGGCCATGTTCGGCCACAAAAGGAACGAATTAATGGAGTCGTGATCAATGGAGATGGACACAAATGTATTTGCTTGTGCAAAGACACACACGTGCACAGATGGAAATTAGCATTTAGAAATAAGGTTCAATTTATTCTCCTAAGAATAAATAGATTTTTCCTGTGTCTGGATGTGTACATGTGCATTTGTGTTTGTGTGAGCAAGTGTGGAGAGGTTGGCTTGTGAGCTGATACAGAGCAGGATCTTTATTTGTTGACCTAGAATAAAATATGAAAATGTGTGTGTGTGTTGGTGACGGAAACTGAAAGCTTTGTTCGCAAGTGGATTAAGTGGAAACAAAGTGCTTCTAAACACATAGAGAAGTTGAGTTGGCTGGTAAAAGTAGCATCCGCTCCTGGTCCCTGAAGGAGCTTGAGTTTCAACTTATTGATACATTATGGGGCAGTAAGTGGTTTTACTCACCTTCTCAGCCTGGCAAACAAAAGACAGAAAATGGATATAAGAGCTCTGTGCACTTCACTGAAGACTGCAGGATTTTTTTGATAAAGAACGTCAGAGATTAAATCGTTTCCACATCTCTTTGCTCCTTTGATTTAACATGTGTCTTTGCAGCTCAGTTGAGAAAGAAACTGGAATGTTTCACATGTATTTCCGCCCCTAAGTGGTAATGAGGCCGTGTCTACAGTAAACCACCAGATTTAAGTTAACGTTTTATTTGAATGATCCTCATTAATGAGAGCATTATTCAACAAGTTCTAGCTGGCTTTTTATGTTTTTTTGTAGCAACATTTTACTGTATGCAAAAACATTCTCTATTGTTCTTCACATAAATCACCATTTTGCCTAAGGTTATAAGAGGAAAGCCTTTTCTTGTTAAGAAAAACTCCCAAAATCTTGCTCGGTTTGTTAACTGCATAATGTTCAGATGAAAACCAAGACTGAACTTTCCTTTGATTATTCTAAAAGGTGGCTTTGGTGCAACAGGAAAAACACCAAAAAAAGCACCATACTCTCAGTGAAGCACAGTGGTGGCAGCATTTTCCTTTTCTGTGCGACTACAACTCAAAGCATGCATTAAAAATCAACAAAGGATGTCTTCTCCAGAATGATTTAAAAGGTAATAAAACTCTCAGCCAGAGTCCAGACATAAATCAGTCCGAGAATCTGTGGGGCAAGCTGAAAATTGCTGTCTCCTCTGGAAACGCCATTACATTCTGAGATTTGGAGCATTTTCTGCAAACCAGACTCTACAATTATGTGCAAGTCAAGATGTCTTCAACCCTAAGAAACTGAGTGCTAATAATTTTAATAAAAAATCTAAAGGATCCACAACATACTATGACTTTCAAAATCTTAAGATTTAGACAAACACATTACTTTACCTTTTTTTTTCTAAAATGTCCTATTTGTTTTGTAATATGCACATTCTACATCACATTTAAGGCTGAAAAAATTACATCCTAAAAACCAAATATTTTATTGTCTACTATATGCATATATATTCCAAATCTATGCTTGAATTCAAATTTTTGCACGACCTAAGATATACAGATCATTACAAAAAGTCAAACAATTTCTGCAACCTTTTCAGCTAACCTGGCACATTTGCAGAAAGCCTCTCTGCATGTGCTAAGCATGTGGACTACCAGAAAGCAGCCATTTATTTCAGTGATTTCCTCTTTAAACTTAGTTTCATGTGTCGACACTTATGTATCTGCTTGGCATGGCAATTTGTTTCTGCATCACATAGTTTTCACATAAAATCTCCCTACCTTACCTGGCATGCATGAGTGAAGCCACTGATAAAGTTTGTGTTTATGGTTGTTGATGTTCAACATGTGAGCGTGTTGCTAAATCAAATCATTATGAAGGGCCATAAAAGCAGCATTGTTCTGGTTGCACTGAAAGACACATCTCAGACAAAAAACTGTAGACAGAAAGAGGCTCTTTTAAGGCATGTCTGCTGAGTTGCATAGCAACAACTAACAAAGGATTTTAGCATGTGTCAAACACTTTTATTATTACATCACAACTCCTCCTCAAAGCTGGCATAAAATAGAGGGCCAGCACTCCACTTGGTCATTGGAGGGTGACACTGTATTCTTTTAAATGTGAGCTAAATTTGAGGTGTTGCTGATGGGTATGTTGTGTGACTTTACAAAAGTAAAAAGTAACTCCTGACCAAATGTTTATCAATGGTTATGAAATATTTTTTGTTTATTTTAACTCACAGGGCTAAACAAGAATAAGATTAAATAAACTGTTAAGGATTGCAGATATTGCGTTTAAAATAATTTTTTTAGTGCTGCAGCTATCATAAATTCTATTATTGAAATCATTTCACAAATACGTCCTTCATTATATAGTTAACCAGGCATACAGAATGCTGCATTTCGACACCTTTTCTCCCAACTATAAAGTATCAGCTGTGCCTCTCCTTTAGACCACCAGAACCGTGCTTTATTACATACATGCATTTATCTTGATCTGCCATCTACAGTGAATAAAGTAATTCATCATAGTGAATTCCAGAACATTTTCAGTCAATAAAAAGCACATCAGCAGTCAGATTGTTTTGGGATTGTTTGTTTTTTATCAGAGATGAACTGTCAGGATCTTGGTAGGATCAAGTTAATGTTTTGTTGTTTTAAGTGTTTGGTCCACACAGTATCATGGGTCTGATTGCTTTGCAGTGTTTAGGGGTTATTTCCCCTACAGCAGGAAGAGAATGAAGCATTGACACTGTAGAACAATATATTTTATGAAATTATTGGCAAGAATTATTGGCCCATCTGTGTGTAAAAAAATGCTCTCCAGGGACCAAATATATTACCTGTGGTTCATCTTTACACTTCCTTGTTTGTTTCATATTTATTTGAGTACCTTCAGTGCTGCAGTTTATGCTTGACTGTTCAGTACACTACCTTTCCTTTTTGCCTAAAGAAGCCTGATTGAATGCATAAAATATAGTTCCGATCCTACTTTATTCCTACTTTATGCTCCGATTGTATTGTAAGATAAAAATCCAAATGGAAAAAATAAATAAAACCTGTAGTGAAAAATTGAGACAGTGATACCGGGTTTTATAAGAGGAAAGATTTCATATGGTTTTCGAGTTAAGTATGGTAAAATAAGAAACAGATTTATTTATTTTATTTTTAATTTATCACATCAGTGTATAAAATAGTGATAAAAATATCTAGGTACATAAAGAATGCATTACATTGTTAATCATGAAGGAAAAAAAGTCCTGAGGAGAAAGTTATTTTCACTTTTATTTGTGAAATGGCCATCCATGTTATAGCTTTTACACACAATTAGCCCCCAGACTCTAACTTCCAGAGTAACATATTAAAAAAAGGGTTGCAAGGTAATGAGAAAAAAGGGCTTTGGTTGTTCATTCATCGACTTTGGATAAGTTGGGAGGTAAACATTAGTAGATGGTCTCATGTCATTGCTGATTGGTGAATATATACTCACGGACCACTTTATTTGGTACACCAGTCCAACTGCTTTTTAACTCAAATTTCTAATCAGCAAATCACATGGAAGCAACTCAATGCAATTAGGCATGTAGAAATGGTCTAAACATTCTGCTGCATTTCAAGCTGAGCATTAGAATGGAAATGAAAGGTGAATTAAGGGACTTTGAAAATAACATGGTTGATGGTGCCAGGTTAGTTGGTCTGAGTATTTCAGCAACTACTGATCTACTGAGGTTTTCACACAGAACCATCTCTAGGGTTACGGAGAATGGTCCAAAAAAAGAGACGACAGTGAGCAGTAGTTCTGTGGGCACAAATGGCCAGACTGATTCTAGCTGGTAGAAAGGCAACAGTAACTCAAATAACCGCTCATTACAACCAAGGTGTGGAGAAGAGCATCTCTGACCACCTCAAGGTTTGACATATTTGAAGCAGAAGACCACACCGTGTGCCACTCTTGTCAGCTTAGAACAGGAAGCTGATGCTAGAACTCGCACAGTCTCACCAAAACTGGACAATAAGAGATTAGAAAAATGTTGTCTGGTCTGATGAGTCTCAACATTTGAATGGTAGTGTCAAAATTTGGTGTCAACAACATGAATGCTGTGAAGGATATTTTCTTGGCACACTTTGCGCTCCTTATTATGAATTGAGCATCATCTCAGCACCACAGCCTACCTGAATAGTGTTACTGACTATGTCTATCCCTTTATGGCCACATTAAGCGCAAATCATCTTAAACTGCTTTCTTGAACATGACAATGAGTTCACTTTACCCAGATAGACTCCACGGTCACTGGATCTGAAACTCATAGAGCACCTTTGGGATGTGGTGGAATGGGAGATTTGCATCAAGGATGTTCAGCTGACAAATCTAAAGCATCTGCATGATGCTACCATGTCAATATGGACCAAACTCTCTGAGGGATGTTTCCACTACCTTGTTGAATCTATGCCATAAAAGATTAATGCAGTTCTGAATGCAAAAGGGGGTCTAACCTGATACTAGCAAGCTGTACCTAATAAAGTGGCTAGTGCATGTAACTATGCTGTATGCATGTATGATTATAACAAGAATCATTATTTTCAGATAGGAGTTTACATCTTTTAGGTATACTTTCAATTTGTATTGCCTTTACTAAACGTCATGATTTCTTGTATATTAAGACTGAAAATGAAAGCAACATAGCAGAGGGGCATGTGCTGTCTTCATAAAAACAATTCACAGTCTCTAATGAGATAGAAATACAATAAAGCTGTGTGTGCGGATTCATGTTTTATGCAACATTTTTTAATGTATTCATTATTGTTATACTTTTTCCCCTAGCTTATGATTTTCTTCTTCTATTCCCTGCGGTTCTCACCAGGCATGTAGAGCCATGGTTTCTAATTAATGTAATGTTTCAGTACAAAATATTGATTGACTGTTTTCTGCTGGCTGCTTTTGGACCGAGCACTTCGGATGACTCTCAAGGGTTACATGAATGAGAGAAATTGATTTTTACTGTTTTCTTTCTGTCCTGAGATGGACTTACCAACCTGTCTACCTCACTTTTTGCCCATAGACTGCTGGAGATAGGCAGCAGCTCCACTGTGACCCTGATAGACAGGCGATATAGAAGATTAATGGATGGATTGTTTTTCTCTTACTGCATTAAAGTACAAAGCAAACAGGTGAAAGAGTAGAAGAACTTTAAAGTAGTGGTAGGTTATACAACAGCATCAAAAGCTAAACATACCCTGGCTCAACATTCAGTCCATTTTCTGAAAAAGGAAAAGCAAAGGGCACAGTTCCAAACCTAGCAAATTCACCACTGGGGAGGAACTTACTTAGAGAGGTAGCAGGGAATCGCATTGAAATGGGAGCCAGTTGTTGTTATTGCATGAACAATGCACTAGACAGTGCCCTAAATCTACAGTCTTTCTAATCTAAATGCAGGAATTAAACTACATTCTAAGGTCGAATAAAATGCTTTACAGTCTTTCAAAACAATCAGATAACTTACCAATTGACAGCACTTACAAAAAAGCGACAGAAATCTATTCAAAACACAACTGAAAGTGACCATATATATGTAGATATGGATATAGATATAGATATATATACACTGCCTGGCCAAAAAAAAAGTCGGCACCAAAAAATGGTCACACTCTCTAATATTTTGTTGGACCGCCTTTAGCTTTGATTACAGCCCACATTCGCTGTGGCATTGTTCCAACAAGCTTCTGCAGTGTCACAAGATTTATTTCCATCCAGTGTTGCATTAATTTTTCACCAAGATCTTGTATTGATGATG
>JAUZNJ010038407.1:0-35443 GCA_034780135.1 Jordanella pulchra
ACAAACAAGTATATGTTCTGATCACTCTATCACAGAAAAATAAGACTTGTAGAACTTATTGGAAACTCAAGACAGCCTTGACATTATGTTTTTTACAAGTGTATGTAAACTTTTGACCACAACTGTACATGTATCATGTGAATTTTTGGCTGAAAAAACCTTCTCAGATGGGGGAAAATTCAAGCTACTCTCCATATGATATTAACTTGACATTTTTTCTCCATCTCTTCTTCATCATCAGAGGACCCATCCCCCCCACCCAAAAACTTGCACAGGCTCGATGTGAAAATCTTGCAATGTTCCACTGTGTCTGCAATCAGACAGGAACTTTTTCAAGCTGTTCCACGTTAAACCAGCGTAATTTCAGTTCAGCTCAGTATACAGTGGAAAAAGACAGCAGTGTTAAGTTTTACTGTAGTCCCTGTTCTGGCTTCCACATTAAAAGGATCATTGCATTGAATAATAAATATGTGGAATAGAGGGATGAATGAATCAGCAGGGCAACCAGCATTACAGTATTCCTCTATCAGCTCTCATTTAAGGAGAGATATGTACTAAACATGTAATATTTTGATACAGAAAATATATTTATATGACAACATTTTGTTTCAGCCCCACAAAAATTGCTGTAATATATTGTGATTTATGCAAAACATTATTTTTTCATAAATATTTCCCTTTTTATTTCTTACTTTCTGAATTGAAGGATGAAGAGACAGAATTTATGATTGACTGGAGAAAAAGCTCACTGAAGGAGAGAATGGCTGCTTTAGGGATATTTAGAAAACAAATACATTTCCATTAAAAGTTTTTTTTAAACACAGAAACTAGTATAAGGTGGATTTTTTCTAATCTTAGTGAAAAACATGTGTAGTTGTGAAATCTATGGATAAGAGATTTCCAAAACTTCCCTAACTGTATTTTTATATCAATGACTGAGATTCAAAGATAACTTCTGTCTTGTTTAAATTTAAAATCAGGAAATTAGTCCTTCAGGTTGTTTTTTCTTTAGGGACATGCCTGTATTCTACCGAACACGTACATTTGATTATTTAATGGTCCATCAATTAAATAAATGGTAATTATTTAATGGGGCATTTAATTAATAATTTATTTAATGGTACATTTGTTTTATTATATATTTATTTAATTAAAATAAATAAAAGAGGGTGATGATGTCCGACATAGCTTTGACAAACTTAAACACAGAAGTAGCAATGTTAGCGACCTCTGACTGGTGTATCCGGTGACAACAATCCGTCTTGATTCTTTAAACAATCGTTCTTATTTATGACCTTTCAACACATTCTTACTCCCAACTCGTCACATTTGGACGCTTGGTCAGACGCCCTCTGCATCACATACTGACACTTTGGGTATCCCTCTCTCATCAATATTTGACGCAATCGATGCTCCAATTAACTGTTATACACCAACACATGCATACTCCTGACTTGTCACATTTGGACGCTTTGGACAAGTTCATAAGCGCTTCTAGGCAGGGGCCAACAGGGGTCAGTGCCCCCTTTAGAACTGGTCCTGGCCCCCAGTACTGAAAGCACGATGACCACAGCTGATTGGTCCCTCGCACCAATTATATATATTTTCATATTTACTATTTTACTCATAAATTTATTTTTAAAAATTATGAGGCGGACTTAATCCATTTCATGACACACTATTACCCCATTATTTATTTTTGTTTTTTTTGTTTTGTTTCCCCTCATGAAAATAACACTGGCCACACCCTGTTATAATTAGTGTGGAACCAACAAATATTGCTTTAATGACATTTAATTGTTATTATATATTTATTATGCTTGAAAATCTATTTTTCTGTAACTATATATTTTAAGTACGGATCAAACTAATAAAGTTAATAACTTGGTCAGACCAAAAATGCGGATGTGAGCTGATTATGTTGAAACTTAGTGACACTTAGGTGGTGTCCAGGGAGGGGGTCCTCTGGTGGGTTGTCAGTAAGCGGTTAGGCGGCAGCTGCTTTGGGGTTAAAGGGATTTAACGCTGGCCCGACCGAAATAAATACTCCCCTGGTATGTCTGGACTGTAAATAACGTGGTACACCATAAGTCGTCGTTACTAAAAGCTGTATAGGACATTGTTTTCGCTTCATGGTAAGAAACTGTTTTGCTGTCATTCATTAACGTAATGCTAAAAATAGCTAACAGGTTAACAAGTAGGTTTAAAAACGTTAGGCTAACTTAGAATGTATAAATTGTTGGCAGGCTTTTCCCTTGGTTTTTAATTTAAAAATTAAATAATAGTGTTGATTGCCACGAATTATCGAAACTAAGGCAAAGTAGTTAGTAATATTTTAGTTACAGGTAGCAAAGCCTATATAGCAACTCACATTCTTTCTCATAACATTACTGTCTGGACCGACTATAAATAAACTTATTTAATTTAAGTAGGTATAAAACTAACTATAAATAATAGTTGCGTTTGATTAAAAATAATTTACACAAACGTTATCCGAATTTATTTGCGGAGCAGTTAAGTTGGGCATACTAACATTAGCAGGCCAAAGCCAAGCCGGCGGTTTTCCTGATTGTCGAAGGCCCGGCGGAAACTCGCCCCAGAGCCGAGCTCCTACAACACTCTTCATCTTCTTGAAACTGGAGGAGCACCGCCCCCGTGTGACTGAAATCCAACATGACAGGTGAGTAACACCCACTGGCTTTACATCTGCACCAGTAATAAATCAGATATTGAAGAACTTGCACCCAAAGTATTTTCGATAACTTGCAAAAAATACGAAGAATATACACCAAACTTTTCCTGAAAGTAAGATAAACTTTCATTTCAGGTAGTACTTGTTCCAGATGTGTTCATAAAAAAAAGATCCTGCAGCACAGGCAATATATTCCCAGTATTGGTACTCACATGGCTTCCAAGTCCACATTCCCTGAACCTCAAGCCCACTGACTGAATGACAGTCTCACGGTGCCCCTCATTCCCAGCCTCTTTCCACCCTCTCCTCCTTGTGGTTGGATAGTGAGCTCCATTGTGTTTGTGAGATGTTTTTTAATGAGTGAGATGCACACTGAGCCTGGAGCTGCTATTGAAGGATTTGTTGCTAATCTCTTAGTTAATGCGGACATCTTGACTGGGCTAACATAAATTACGAAGAAGCCTCAGGACAGGAACATACAGTTTATATTTGTCAGAAATTTATTGTCGGTACATTTTTTTTCTGCGGCTTGTAAGATTTTTGCAGAAGTTTTAGGGGAAAACAAGTGGATGCTTTGATGTATTGCTTTTTGTAACTAAACGAATTGTTTGTGTCAGACACCGGATTTTAGAATAACAGCTATTGCACTTGGATGGTTGCAGTTTTGAATCAGTATTTTTGAGTTTTTAAAAAGTTTTTTAAGTTGCCGTGTTTGGGTAAAGAAGAGTAGTGTGCGTCTCCGTGTGTGTGTGTGTGTGTCCGTTATGCCCTTGCCTACAACAGATGTCCCAGCCACTCAGAGGCTGGCACTGGACTATCGTACCCTTCTGGACCATCGTGTTGGCAAGGGTAAGAGAAAACACCATCTCTTTTGTTCTTTTTCGGACGCTGAGAGAAGGAAAGCTTTAAAGATGAAAGAAAGCTTTAAAGAAAAAAAAGGAGAGGTTGTTATCAACAGCCTTACAATACCATAACCCTTTATTTATTATTTATTATTATTATTATTATTATTTATTATTATTATTTATTTAAAAAAAACACAGGTAATCTAAGTTTTGTACATACAAATGAGTACAACAGTAAAATTAAAAACTGACAAGCAAGATACAGACAAGCTAAAGTATAGATTAAGAGTGTTAAAAATGAGTTCATATTAAAAACAATTAAAAAAATATATTAACTATCTGCATTATACATCCTTGACACTGGCTTTTTTCCTTATCATTTTCATCCACCCATGTATAAATACTTACTACTGTGGTTAAAAAGAACTAAAACCACTTATATTTAAACTAGTGAAAAGTTTAAATTATTTTTTTTTTTTAACAAAACAAAACTGAAACATCTATATTTTCTCTCAGTATGGATAAATAAAATACCCTTCCTGTTGTAACTAACATAAGGTGGTCACTATAGCCTTACATGCATGTTTTGGGTCTGTGGAAGGAAACAGGACAATTCACAGGAAACACATGCAGGCTTTAGGAGATCAGTTTTACTCTGAAAACACAAAGGCTGGTACGAGTTAACTTAAACCTGCTAATGAGATGAACCACCTGACCTTTAGTTTGTTCAGGTGGTTCAGTGGTTTGTTCAGATGCAAAGTGCTGCAAAGTCACATTGTTCTTATGAATGTTACGTAAAATGATTTGTGAGCAGCTACTTACATCCGAGCATTGTATTTTCTGACTCGAGGTGAACTTGTAAGGATCTCCTGGATGTTTTTTTTTCTTTTGTAGAATCCTGTCTGCCTTATTTATTAGGCATATCGGATCAGAATTGTTTCCCATATAATAATCCAAACCATGTAAGAAAAAACATTTGCAAACTAACTGATTGGTTCATAAAAAAGACTGTTTGCAAGTCAAGACTTCACACATTAGCTCTTAAAGTGTTTCAGTGTGATTCTGCAAACATTTGTAGAATGATCTGTTCTGCTGCTGTATCAACTCGGTACATCTCTGTGGACTTGGTTAAGAAAAAGTGGCTAGTATTTTACCTTCACTCTGGGCTCTGCTGCCTCATGTTGACAGCGTTATAAGTACCAATCACATGACACGGACCTAGAAGCTGCTGCATTATCTCTTGTACTCCGAGCGTGAGCGTCATTGTAAAGTGGGAAAAAAAAACGCATAAAAACACAAATTCCTCAGATAAATAATGTACAATGGCTAAAGAAGAACTGTAACTTTTTAGAATAAAGTATGCACAAAATTTGACTGGTTCCTGGTGTTAAATTGGCATCTATTTTATATAGTTTTTTAGGTATCTGCTTTTCATCTTGCTCCATAGGTCATAGCTAATGGCTTTCATTTTTGGCATTGCACCAACACTCTGTTTTCACAGAGATGTTAATTTTATGGTTCTACGAAATATTTGAATATCCACCCAGTGATGGACTGCGTAGTACAGGTCACCAATCCATTCCAGGGTGAAAAAGATTAACCAGTTAAGGTGTGGGAGGAAGATGCACACATGCATGACAACCCAGGGCTTTCTTTTTGCAAACTAACATGGTGCACACCTCATGTTATACAGTCATTTAGATCCTTTTAACAACACAAATAACTCCTTTTGTAAGGATGTTTACTTTAAATGTATTGATTTTTTTTTTACCATCTCCTGTATTTATAGATGCATAAAGTTTGCATTATTATATACAAATACAGTTAAAAAAGATGATTAAACAAATCCTTAATTTTTAATAAGAATGGTGGAAAAACAGGATAAAGTTACATAAGCTTTGTGAAACAGTAACTATAACAATAAATAGGAGGGAAAGAGGGACACTGACCAAAGGAGAGAGGAGGTTGCGTGGGAGGAAGGTGTTCTCCCTTTCCATCTTTCTATTTACTCACCATACTGTGTGGATATTTGGTTCTGTGTGATATCTGCACTGATCTGTTGACAAGGAAAGCTACTGCAGAAGACTAGGAAAATCCAAGGTCATCACGCCACGGTTTCTCTCTGACGTTGTCTCTTAGCCCCCCTTTCGTGCGCCAGTGTGTCTGGATGGCAGGGAGGGTGTGTGTGTGTTTGTCATAGTGTGTGATTTCCAGCACCGGGCCTTTCTTTGCACCAATCACGGTGCACGTTTGTATGCTTTTTAGCTCAGAGCACACGTGCAGGCATTTATCCCAGAGTGAGCTCGCTCCCTCTCCCTCTCTCCCTCCCTCTCTGTGTATATGTGTGTGTGTGTTTTCATATGCGATCAGATTTGTGTGCGTTTCCAGTGCCTCTCAGCACAGCGGTGTGTCTGAATGAGGAACTGAAGCTGCACTGAGGAAACATACGATCCTCGCAGTGAAAAACTCTCCCTCATCACGATCGATGTACGGTAAGAATGTCAGTCATTTTTTCCACCGTGCATTGATGCATGTTTGCTCTAGGCTGCCGAAGCGTGTGAGCAATGGTCTCCTATCTCAGGTTCTGCCAGTTTTCCTACATTCTGCAAAGGCTTTTCCTGCTTAGGTTTCTTTCTAAAGCTGTTACCAGAGTGTAACGTCTCCTGAGAGCATTACAGGAACCCAGGCTCCTGTGAGGATCTATTCAATTACATTACTGGACTGAAAGAAGATGCCACTTTGAGGATGTATCTTTTCTGTAATGGACCCTCATTTACTTAAATCTTTTTTTTTTTTTCTTACTCTCATTGTTTCTCAGATAATTCCTATCCTGTTTGCTTTAAAAGTGCTGACTTGATGTGTGACACAGAGTCTAAGTCCTTCAGTCATGGTTGGTAAATTTTTCTTGCAGTCCTTAAAAGATTGAAGCCCGTGACGGATTTCTGAACCAGTTCTTGATGATGTTTTTCCAGATAGCAGTGTTAAATTTTTAGATACACACTAAATAGAGTTTGGATACTCTGTGTACTCCAACAAGATGAGATGAAGGTCTGTAATTCTGCGTGCCTGAGCTGAGTTATAAGGGATTTTTTGGCCTTGATGAATAGTGTGTCAACCTGGCTTTATGTCTTGAGAATTTATCGGACACCAGCTTGTTGGTTTCTTTATACCAGCTGTGTTTGCTGCCACCCACACGGGACTGAGTGTGTGCTCGGACTCTGTCTCACTGCTTCATAATTTATCGGCTGATGGTTATTTGTCCACACAATTCCTTAACTGTGATAGTGATCAGGAAGGATTGATTGATCTTCTTAATACTGTAAACCTGCTCTTCTCCTGTAAAGCTTCCACAAACTCTCAGCTCCAGTGTTTGTGGTTTGCGTCGTCTATTCAGCTCTTTGCTCAATCACATTGTCTGTTTAGTATCATTCTGGTCTCTGTTTGTTTCCTTTTTTTATTCTGAATTTAAAGGATCTCTCTTGTGCTTCAGTTCATCCTCTGAAGATGTAAAAATAGCAGAAAATTCCTCACCCCTTGCTCTTATGTAATAAAAACCCTGAAGGGCAGTATGCTTCGTAATGATTCGAAAGAACTGACTTGTATTTATCTAGATGACAACAGGCTCTTGCTTCTGTATATTTGTGAATACTCATCAAGTGAGCCATGCCAAATTAAAAAAAAAAAAAAAAAAAAAGATATGAACGCATCAATGTAAATAGCACATCCATTTTATCATATGTTTGTTATATTTGTGTGCAGAATTTGGAAATGCTATTTTCAGCAAAAACGTGACTTTTCTTAGAATAACAAGAAGTTAATTTTTCTCTTTTCCCCTCTCCTGTGCTTTAGTTTCGCAACCTAATGTGAAAATATTAAGCTGACATCCAGGGGAAAATGGAGAGCGTAATCTCTTAATGTACCCGCTCATTGTTTAGTGGATAAAAATAAATTTGTGATTGGCGTTTTCTGTACTGTGCGTACATATAGTGCTTTGCAAAGGTATTCTTACGTTATAGTCACAAAATTCACGGTATTTTAATGGAAATCCTACTTGTTAGACAGACACAAAGTGACACATGTATACCTATGGTTTTTCCACATTTTTTTTTTAAATAAGTAGGTGCTCGTTTACCCCCTTTTTCAGATACCTCTAAGAAAGAATCAGTCAATCAAAGTTCCCTAAGAAGTTTCCTAATGAGTAAATAGTCCAGCTGTGTGCAGTTTGGTATGAATCCAGCTGTTCTGTGCTTCAGGTTTGTTAGAAAAGATTAGTGAACAAAAAGCATTATAAAGACCAAGAAATCCTAATGCATTTTTTTTTTCTAAATCGCATAAAAAAAGAAGTAGATTGACCAATGTGCTGCACAATATATAAGGTTTATAGGACATCGATTGAAGACATAAAAGCTTGTTCTTTAGGAACAACCAAAAGCTGCTGATCTATGAGCTACACAACAGGGAAAAAGCAGGTCAGATTAACACCATGGTTACTTTTAAACATGGTTGTGGAAGAATAATGCTGGGGGAGGGAAAACTGGTTCGAACTTTTAGGAAGGTTCAGCTTGGAAGAAACCAAGATTGATTGTCAGAAACTTTTCTGTTATTTGATGTTGAAAACAGTAGAGACAGACGGACACATGGACACTTGTCATTAATAAAAAGTTTGATAACTAATACATCACTTCTCTTATACTTTACAGTAGTGTGAGAAGTTTTATCACCTAAAACAGCTATGAAGTAAATTAAAATGTGCAAATTTGATGTCATAAAAGGTGTTGGAGTTTTTGGATTGAATCCTTGAGCAGACTTGTATATCCAATCCATATAGGAAAAGTTCTCCATGTCGGCTTTAATGAGGGTGTGTACAGTTGTCCATCAGCTCTTTATCAGCACGTTATATTTACCGATGACTCACTCAGTCTGCGTGTGCCACCATGTTTGTTATCTGGCTTTATTTTACTGCTCCTGAGTGTCTGTGTAGGTGCGGAGGAGCTCGGTATGTTGCCACTATATGTGTTTTGCTCTGCTTGCAATGGAGAGTAGGTGGATGTCGTGAGACCCCACCACACCCCCTGGTATGTGTGGTTTTTATCACTGTCACACAAATCCCTGTCCTCCCACTTTGTTGTGTTCTTTTCCACGCCAACCCATCATTACCACAAAACAGTTCGCCCTTATTTTCTTGTCGACCAGCTGAACTCAACGGTCAGGGTTTTGTCTCCTAATGAGTCAGTTTCTAACAAACGCATTGTAATAAACCCTTCTGCAAAATAAATAAATAAATAAAAAACATTGTGTGTGTTACAATTATCCCTCTACCTAGCCCAGAATAAACAACAGCTGGATGCTTTGTAGAATGCAAAACAGAAGCCATTAGCTGAGCATAACGTGTCCGTATCAGCGAGCAGCCGTGGAGGAGCGAATGTTTGCTGTGCAGCATTTATGAAACATCTCATCAGTTACCAGGCTGTAAAATTCATGTCACAATTCATAGCAGTTACACCTTCAACCAGTAGAAATCCTGTTCATTACCTTCAAAAAATGAATTTCCCCTCCAGTGAGCAGACAGAACAGATTTGTGCAGGATGGGGAAGGTACAATAAATCTCACTAATCTGTGACTCATCTCAGTCTACATTCCCAATCACACTTCCATGTTTATCCCCTACCCTGTCCTGCTCCACCAGTCTTTGTGTTTTCAACCTCACTGTCCCCATTCCTCCCCACGCCACACTGGGGACCTGCCGCATTTTCATTAATTCATCAGCGACTTCTACTCTCAGGCCGCGGTCCGGTACAGCAACTATGAGAGAGGGAGGGTAGAGGAAGTGAGTGCAGAGGGTTTATTAGTGTTTGAAGTGATGGAGGAGAAATTCTATGAATAGACCCACAGCTCTTTGAGATAAGCCCCAACACAATTCCTGCTGTGGAGTTCCTGCTGCGAACGAAGGAACTGCTTGAAACTGAGCGGCTCTTATTGTAAATACATTTAGGATGCGTTTTCTTTTTTTTAATAAATGAAAGCATCTCAATAAAGTCCTACACCTCCCCCTGGTTCTTCTAGTATCATAAACAATATATTAATTATTCCAGTCATAATAATCAGGGTTCCCAACAGTCCTTGAAATCATTGAAAATTTGTACCTTTGAAAAAAGAAGTTTGAGCCCCTGGAAGGTTTTTGAAAAGGTATAGAAGTCATTGAATTTCTTTCTGGGTTTTTATTATCCAGTAGATTTTGACGGTTTTCAGTGTGTTTTACTGACACCACCTCACATAAATAAGCGGTATACTATTATCAGTTAGACAAATCAGACAAATCTTTCTTGTGAAATGTTGATTTATCCACCACTAAATGCCAATATTAGGCATCTATTTAACTATTTTGCAAAATATTTGCTAAAGAGCTTCCAGACTTCAACAAAGCGTGATCTCATCTATGGATTGTAGATGCTGTTGGCTATAAATATCGATATAAAGTCTATAAAAATAGGCCATATAATATGGATACGAAAGAAGGCTATACATATTATTACTATGAATGTAGGACATGAATATAATTGATAGTAATGTAAGCTTTACAATCCCTTTTCTTCATTGATTCTTATCTAACGTCTTTTATGTTTGCTCAGCTTTTTTAAATTGAATTTACACTTTATTATTTAATAATTTAATAATTAATTGAAAGTATTCAGAGGGAGCACATGCTGCTGTGTGTGGGACTTAAATTAGAAAAATTGTCATGACAATGTAATTAAATTTGATGTTCATCAAAGTGAGGGAAACCTAAATAGTATTATTTCTAACATTAGTTTATTATTTTGGTACTATGAGTTCACCAAATGTAAAAATCTGCTTGTTGCTTTTCTTTTATAGAGTAACACAAATATAACTAGCTGATATTGGCAGATGAATTTGTTTGGCTGCTTAGGTAGGATTTATGCTTTAGTATAAAAAAAATAAAATAAAATAAAGTCTACTTGTCAATCCTCCATGAACACAAACCACATGGACCTCATGGACATTATTTTCATTTTGTGGGCAGCAATGTGTGAGTTTATACGCTGTCTACTTGTTTAATTTTTAAATGTTTTCTTACCAGGTGACTTGCTGGGTCGTCTCAGCAAGTAATTAAAAACAGATTGGGTAAAGTTTTTGCACCCTTTGCCCTTCCTTTGAGTACCGAGATTCAAACTCCAATGTGAAAGAGACAGAAAGCCCTTCTAAAACAGGAGGAAATACTAGTGTTTTTAACAGTTAGTCTTTAAAGCCTTTATCACCTTTAACATTATATCTGACTATAAAATGTCTAAAATAAAGATCAGTTTTTGTGAAAGCATAATAAAAAAAAGCTAATCTGTGGTTACTGGTAGCTCTGGGATATTTACTCTATGATGTGCATTAGACGGGCACAGATTGTTAGTTATTTATCGAGGATATAAATACTGTGATTTTTGGGACAAACTGCACCAGCTGACAGCTGGTCTGGGAAATCACGGCTCTGTTCTAGTCTGGGTGTTTCATAAAGTGCTGCTTATCATGAGCCACAGGGCCGTCTATGTTAGTCAAAAACGTGGTGCTTAAAAGTTTGTGGAGGTTCTGTAAAAATCAGAATATTTCTGAGTATGTTTTGTTTAGGCCAGATCAGTTAGCTGTTTCAGTGAAGCTGTAATTAGGCAGTTGGTAATCTTGTTAATAATGGGTCAGTGTCCTCTCCCCACCCCTCACTCCCTGGGTCCATCACTCACAGTGTCCTGACCTACTTTTTTTCAGTAGCTTTTAACATCCACAAATTTGTGAATAAAGGATTTTTTAAAATCTGCACCTGATGAAATGGATAAGGATTCATTCAGGGTTTTTGGAGGTTATCCCCCTTTTTCTGTCATATCTTCGCTCTCCCCGCCTGTGTTTATGACTCACCACTGCTGAATTCTGTCAGCCAATCAGAATTCAGCTCATTCTGGCTGCATAGTTTGTCTCTTTAATGCGAAGTCAGGAAAAGACCATGTTTCCTAATGTTGTGTTTGCTGCACGTCTCAGGACTGTTTTTGATGTGTTTCCCGTATCTGTTCCTGAGGATTTTGTCTTTATTTACATGAATATTAGTGCCTGCAGCAAACATCGAACCTTTTGTTAGCAAATTAACTATCTCAGTATGTCAGCTTTCTCAGTTGCTGCTCTAATAGCTCCAGATGTGTTTATTAGCTCCCTCAGCAGCAGATTGTGTCTCTACCTCTTTGTTTAAACACTTTGTTTTTGCACAACTGCCAACTTTTGTGTGCATGAAGTTGCTAAATGAGTCTGAACCAAAGCTAGAAACAGTTTTAGGGCACCGACCGGTTGATGTGTCTCTGAAGTGATTACTTTTTATTTCATTTGTAGGGACAGAGTGTCAGTAAATGGAGCAGCCTTTGAAAGATGTGGATAAAATGAACCACCTCTTATGTTTATGGCACTTTTTCCTCAGATATCAGAGTCTAATTGACCGCGTCTTTGTTTGTCTGTATCTCTGTCTCTCATCAGGGGTTTGTGGTTGTTGCGGGGCACTCAGGCCTCGGTACAAGAGACTGGTGGACAACATCTTCCCAGAAGACCCAGAGGTGAGAAAACCTGCTGGCTCTCCTTCCTCTGTGATGCTTTCTGATGATGTATTTTGCAAACTAAAAATCTGGCAAATAAATAAAATCCAGTGCGATTTACAGGTTATTTCATGCCTGGAGTCCAACTGTGTTTGATTTAATATAAGTTTAAGTACAGCTGTTCTGGAAGAAAAGGTTGTAGGAAACACGAATAAACAAAAACCTTGTAACCAAGCAGGTCAGAGAGGAAGTTACGAAGTTAAAAGTAGAGTTAGGTGATGATCTGATGTTTAAACTCACCAAGCAGTAGTTAGTAACTTTACATTTTTTAAAATGATTTAGGAAATATTTAGATTAGACTTTCTGAACCAGTTCTTGGGTTTTTAAGTGCAGATTCATTAAGTGACCAAGAATAAGAAAAACAAAATGCGCAGCACATGCATACGGTTTCTTTCTAAGCTGCTTCAGGCTTCGTCTTTGCTACAGTTTTCTTTGATTAACTGGAATCTGACTGATGAGTCATAAAGAGAATTAATTTTGGGGATGAAGAGACTGATTTTTGTAAAGGAAACTTTTCATTAACGCTGCGCTGCACCTGCCTTAACCCACTTTAGATTTTAAATATGTCAGGGAGTTCTTATACAGCTACCTGCTGGTGCATTTACACTGTAGTTTCTAATTTTGGCTGCATAAATCTCAGCTCTTGCACCTTGCAGTCCCAGGCAGGGTTTCTAAGTTTGGCTTTCTGCTGCTCTAACGGTTCCTCTTTAATATCAAACAAATGAACCTATTTTCTATGGTTTAATCATTACTGTTCCAGCTTTTTGTCGCCTGCCAGCACATTTACAGTATTTTATGGTTTTCACCGAACAACTATTTGTGAAGTTAGGTAGGTTAGTGAGATTAGTTTGGATTTTTATTTAAACCAAATGTTTTGCTTAATAGATTTAGGATCTCAGCCATGAAGTGTGTCAGAGAATACCAATGCTCCCTTTATGCTGTCGTTGACCCTGAGTAGCAGTTTGATCACAGAGCATTAAGACTTGAACAAAATTGAACGTTTATGATGTTAGTTATTGTTTACTTAAAGATTCCTTTCACAGGCTGTGGTTAAATGATTAAAAAGACAATAGCAAACTTTAGTTTACTAAAAGTGGGTCTAGACAAGTGAAAATGAAAAATAAGGTTATGAGTCAATAGATTTTACTATTTTAATTATGTTCCCCCCAGTGGATTGGAGTGTAAATCACCAGCTTTATCATGTTGCCAAAGTATATTGATACAGTGTTTGCAAATGTCCCAAAGTCTGTGACAGTGCATCATCATCAGTTGAATTAAATCAACAAGTCTGCAGTCGATACCATTCAATATTGCATTCCCGTCAAATACAAATATTACCTCATCTAGTCATAGAAACTGGGTTAATAGAAAACAAAAATAGATAACCTGTTCACATTCTGACTAGGTATGCCTGGAGCTAGCATATACAAAAAATACCAATGTGGAACAATATTTCGATTTAGCATCAGAGTGTTATAATGTTATTGATTTAATTGATATCTTGATGTTGATCATGTATTGTTACACCACTAGTGGATCGGTTGGAGTACAGATGGCTGAACTGATGATATGTGTGAAGTGTCCTGCTGGACGAAGAATCAAACGCAGGCAGAAATAGTTTTTGACAAAATGTTTGAGTTTAAAAGATCCCGGGAACTGCAGTCACAATAAGAAACGTTGGCGGATCAACCAAGTGGCTGTGAGATGCTCAGGTCGTAGAAACGTGGGGTTATTTACTCCTGGCTGACTGATTGAGCAGTATCTACACCTTTTCTTAAATTTCTGCTCCAAATGCAGCCATCAACCTAAATTATAAAGTTAGATTAGACTGAAACTGTATTTATTTTTCCTTATGTCCGTTATGCTATCTTGCCTCAGTAAAATTGGAACCTCAGTAAAATGAGGACATGTGATTTTAGCTCGCTCTCCCTTCTTTGGCCACAGTGAAGAGCAGGGAAGTAGGTCACGGATGGGTGGGGTGTCAGGGGTGGGGGTAGATGGAAACTTAGCGATCCAGTTATATGCTTGCATCTAACTTGCTGGATTGAGAAGAGGTTTTTCCATCATATTAGGCCATTAGATTATTGTGAAATGTTGGCAAAATGTTGTTTTACTTTGTAAATTCAAACACATGAAGCGAATTTTGAAAATAAGGTATTTTTCACCTCTGATAGACTAAAACATTAGAATATGAATTCATTCTGGTTACCTCTGGTCTTTCTGTGTCCTCCCATAACCCTCCCAGGATGGACTGGTCAAGGCCAACATGGAGAAGCTGACGTTTTATGCCCTGTCAGCTCCGGAGAAACTGGACCGTATCGGGGCTTACCTGTCTGAGAGGCTGTCCAGGGATGTGGCCCGACATAGATATGGGTAAGCTTCACCTTTCCTTTTTCTTTAATTCTATGTAATACTTTGATCATTTTGGTTTTCTCTGCTCTAAAAATCTCCCATTTTATCATTTTTCATGTCCAAACCTTTTTCCACAGGATTATAATTTATCTGTATTAAAGCTGAAATTGTGCAATTCTGGGAGGAATTTCAGATAGCCAAGCTCTGATGTAATAAGACATGTGTTAGATTTATAATCCCCTTATATCACTGATCTCTGGACAAGATTAGAAGTCATCAAAGAGCTTAAGAAGATCTCCTTCATGATGTATGTGGATGATATTATCTGTTGTAAGCATAAGATCCATAGTCATCATCATTCTGCTGAGTCAAATGACGGAGGCTCTCATGAACTAGAGTTCTTTCTTTTGTTCTAATTTAAACGAACTAAATTATTAAAACTTTCTGCTTAAAGAGAATATTTTTTTTGTTTTGAAAGTTACTGTAAATATGTCCTATTTCTTGTTTTTGCTATTGAGGTACGTGTGCATCGCCATGGAAGCCCTGGACCAGCTGCTGATGGCCTGCCACTGCCAGAGCATCAACCTGTTTGTGGAGAGTTTTTTAAAGATGGTGCGTAAGCTGCTGGAGTCTGACAAACCCAATCTGCAGATCCTTGGAACCAACTCTGTAAGTTTACCACCTGATCCATACGTTGTTTTACTCCTCTACTAAAGTTACCCTTTGTCTTTGCTACCTGTTTTCTTATTCATTGAATGAGCTAGATTAAGATTACCTGAAGTTCATTTCTTTCTTGCACATTTAAAATGTTTGTGCTGATTTTGCTTTGATACTAATCAGTCTTTTCCCCTCATGTTGCTTAGGAATCATATTGCTGTTTTATGCGCTGGGATAAACATGTACTAGTTTTAATGGTTATAATTCTAAAATGGTGATTTTAGTTAGATAAAGCAGTCACCTCATTTCCTTCTCATACCGTGTCTACTGTCTCAAGCCTGAAGTAACACACCCTTTTTATTAAAATTTAGCTGTTTTTTTAAAGAGGGAAACTTAAGATGCAATTCTAAATGTAAAATATATTTAGGAAATTAGATACTTCTGTCATGTTGCTTACCTCTATTAACAGTAAAAACCTGCCTATTGGCATATTGTTCTTTATCTTAAGATAAAACCAGCAAAGACAGCCTACAGCATACAGTTAGTGTTAGTAGATATAGATGTAACATTCAATTAAAACCCTGACAGGGCGTATTTATTAATTTCAAAAGGAAGGGGTTAAAAACCTTAAGAGGAGACGTCTATGCTGAAGGATCAGAGCTCAGCGCAGAACGTTGGGAGGAAAGAGTGATGAGTGTCCTCTTATGTGGGAAGCAGCAGTCGGTGCCGCCGGCCGTGCCAGCAGAGGGCACATAAAGGAAATGAAATTAACTTTTAGATTTCAAGTGCAAAGCTTTCCAGTCAGCACACTAGTGAAAGATGGAAACTTCACTCTCATAATGTCTCACAAATGAAGAGTTTGGTGCAAGTGTGAGTAGAAACGCACTCACATACTCTGTAGCATCCAGATATTGGCTCTTTTTCCACATTCTGTTCTGAACTTAATGGTTAGAAAGTGTTGACTTTTTTATTACACGCCAGTGAATGAGTCTGTTATGAACAGGGCTTGAAGCAAGCCTTCATTTCTCTCTGTGTTGCTTGGGATTAAAACTAAAACAATAGATATATTCCATCTTCTCTGTAGCTGCTGTGTTTTAAAGCTTTCAATCACATATTTATACTGGAATCATCAGCAGTGATGAGCTCACTTAGTTTTGTTAGCTAAATGATGCCTTATAAGATTTACAACCTCTTCAAATACAAACCTACTTATACATTCAAGGAAGAAGATTAATTAGTGTAACTTTTTTACACATTATCTCTTTTTTTCAGGTTCCTAATCTAGAGAGTTTTTTAAATGCGAGCCTATTTGGTGTCATTATCTACTGTAGTTTCTTCTCATGTAATCAGTACCTCAAGTACCATTAAGATCCAGCTTGATTAAAAAAAAAACAGCTCATAATTTATTAACTTGATGATGTTTTGAAGCTGAATGTCAGCCGGTTGACTTTGCTGACATTTTCCGGCCCAGTGGGAGATCTCCCCCTCTGCTCTGCGTTATTCACTCCTAATTAGATCTTATGGAAAATTCAGCTTAGTTAAAACTGTTTTTACTAACTCTAAACAGTCAGAGTTTCCATATTAATTCAAAGTGTCTTAAGTATTTTCTCCATTTACCTGTTTTTGTTTTTTTTTTTCTTTTCAGTTTGTGAAATTCGCCAATATAGAAGAGGACACTCCATCGTACCACCGCAGCTACGACTTCTTTGTGTCGCGCTTCAGTGAGATGTGCCATTCGAACTACGAGGACCCTGACATCCGCACCAAGTATGGAAATAGATGCCTTGTTTGCTTTCTGGAGATAAAAACAGCTTGGAACTGCTATATTTAGATAAAGTGGAAAGTTTTTTGTTCTTAGATTAGAACTGCCTCAAGTGTTTTCTTTTATTAGCTCCTTTTTGAAAATATGTCAAAAAATAAACTCTTTAAGATCATTTTGGCTACAGTCAAGCAGTAGATAAAAATACAGCTGACCTGTTTTCAAACTCTTATCACCAATCAAGTTTTCTCTGTCACATTTTTGCCTCCAGGATCCGGATGGCGGGGATTAAGGGTCTGCAGGGCGTGGTGAGGAAGACCGTGAATGATGAGCTGCAAGCAAATATCTGGGACCCCCAACACATGGACAAGATCGTCCCCTCTCTGCTTTTCAACCTGCAGAGCGGAGAGCGTGCTGAGAGGTGAGAGCTCCTGCCATCTTTATTACTTATGTATGGATCGACGCGTTTTGGTTTATATCCAAATGAAAATGGTTTGAAGAAAAGTATTTGGAACCATTAGCTGCTATGTTGCTTCACTGCCTTTAGAGTCGATGTCCAAAACCTGAAAAATATCTGATCACAATAGAGATAAAAAAATATTGTCCAATTATTGTTTCAGATCTTTTTTTCTGTAAACCAGATTTCCTAATAGCTGTAATACTGAGATCTACTAGTGTTTTAAAAGACAGAAAAATTATTATTGGGTAGATATTTGACACTATTAGCATTATTGAAACACCTTCAATGCTCTTTATGTTAAGTAACAGAGCAAAAAAACAAGTTGCTCCTCATATATGGTTTGATATGTTGTAGAAAAGGGTTTCTCCTTCTTTGAATATTGGCTAACTTTGATCCTGTTTGCTTTGTCAGCATCTTCCACAAAAAGAATAGTTTATTGATCCAAAAGATAAAGATTGGATGCAGTTTATTTTTTCCCAGACGCCCATAAATCCTTCTTCTGTGAATATAAAGTCATTGCTAGATTTTCTCCTAAACTAATTTAAGAGAAAATCTCCATATTCTCTGTTACTGTAATTTATCTTTCTACTTATAAGCGTTTAACGCTACATAAAGACGTTTATATTTCCAAAGTCAAAAACAGGACATTTTCAAATGAGAACTTGAAAGCTTTTTGTGAACCACAGACCTATAATTATCTACCAGCAATAAACAGACTCGATCTGCATTTCTCCAGTCTGTCTGAAGGGTCTTTCACTGTATTTTTTTTTATCTGGCTTTGACAGTTTATTAATTTATTTAAAGATGAAATCAGTGGACAACAAAAGAAGTCTTTCAGGTCTTAAACATATGTCTGCAGTGATTTTAATACTATATGAAAGTCTGCCTTTACTTTAGAAATAATAGAGATTGGTGCCATTGTCTGATACCAACTATCTTTTACTTGTTATTTTAAATTTACATGTTTTTATGGAGTATTTTTTTAGATTATTTAAGTCTCTTCAGAGATGTGTAAAAAAGGGATCGGTAAACATCCATAAAACAGTAAACATTTCACTCACCTGTTATTATATGACCTGTTGCGTCACTTTATAGAAATATCAGCTCAGTTTATAAAAACGATACTTTGTCAGGTACTAAACTAAAACAGACTTCATTAGGACATCGGATCAGAATATTTATTGATCAAAAAAGACAGACAAAAGGGTAAACATGAGACTTTTGCACAAGACTATGCTAAAGAGTGAATACATTTTTAGTTTCCAAAGACGGACTGTTATACGATGTAGATGCAACTCTTAGCAAACAGGTCAGATGTGATTTGTGTTGATTAAGTTGAGGATCCAATCCTGACCTTCCAGACCTTGACAACACAGTCCAGAGCCTCCGAGTCTCACCTATAACTCTGTCATTTATCATTACTGTCATTTTATGAACCCACTGACGGCTCTGTTCCCTCAGGGGGTTTTATTAAACCACCAGCAGAACACAAGAACAAACACACTGCGGTGTGGGTTGAAATATTTAAGAAGACAAGAGAGGAGCATGAAAGGGAGGATGTAAGAGGGGAGAAAATGGTGTGGGTGGAGAATAAGAGCTCCAGGAAGAGTCTGAAGGTGGCAGTTGGTGAGTCTCTCTGTTGGCAGCGCTCCTCATTCGGAAATTCCCTTTGACGTCAACTCCCAAGATCTGATGGATGAGGGAGCAAAGGGGAAGTAGAATCCTGAAGGATGGATAATAGAGCACGGAGTTGCAGAAACATGGAGGCTGTTGTCACGGCGAGCAGTAGACAGACTGACATCCACTCCGCGTCTCGCTCTCAGCTTGCCTCTTCTCTGTTTGTGTTCTGTGGTTCTGCCCCTGCTGTGTATCCTCATTTCCTTCTCACACCGTGTCCCGCTTGTCATTACCCACAGCAGTCAGTGCAGAATCTAATTACCTCAAGGTTGAAAATGTTCCTTTACGCCTCCTATCCCTGTGGACACAGACTGTTGTATTCAAAGATCGGACGGTTCGGACTAACTTTAGCAGAGGGTTCATTTTTCAGGATAACGGTGACTTTAAGTGAAAGTTCATACATGGTTTTTGTTAAATGATGTTTGAGATTTTTACAGACCTCAGAGGCTGTGAACATCTGCTGACAAGAAGTTCCTCACATCGCTAGTAAACAGCTCAGGTCTTATTCCACAGCTTGTTTCGTCTTAAAGAACCAAATTAACCTAATTCTGGCAGATTGGTGAAGAGACTCTTTTTAAATTTAAAACTAGACAAGGTGGCAGATTTGTTCCTAAAACAACCACTTAGCAAATAGAGCCTCTCACTGCCTCATTTCTACAAGTCTGCCTATGTTTATATATATATCTATGCCAATTACAAAAGCAGCTAACAGAATTGGATTTTCAAAGACCAGAACTGTTTTTGTTGCAGATTATGCAGAAAAAAAACTACAATCAGCTGAAAGCTAAGTGTAATTTTGCTGCAGGGAATGAAAAACAAACTGCTGAACTACTGGCTTTCTAGAAAAGGTCAAAGAGTTTAGCATCTCTACCAGAGAGGTTTGCCTGATTGTTTATGCAAATACTAGAGTCCAGTCAATTGTGCGAAAGGGGTTTAAAATAAATGTTCCTTTGGTTGTTTTCTGTTTTTAAACGTTTGAATTCAGGGGTCTATTTTAGATTTAAAGATTTATTTATTTATAAACTTCAAGAAATGTAGTCACATATCAAGTTCTTACTGGCGGTGCATGGCATGCTGTTGAATAAACACAACTACATAACATAACTGAAGAAGCTCAATTGTTGGATGGGATCTCTTGTGCATCTGTGGTGTTTATGGCTAAAGAGAGAACAACCATAACCTTTGCAAAATGACTCCCAGCTGTGTGTTCTGGTTCTCCTGCACCAGCATTCTTTTAGGACTATTCGCTCCATGAGTCTGATCCAGACATAGAAAACAAACTTAGTTTTAAAAATCATTAGGACTCCTCTAACAAAGCACTAATGTAGCAGTAAAATCCCTAAAACTATATTTGATTCAATTTGCTTCAGTCTTATTGGTAGGACTTTACTGACATGTATGCTTTGTTATATAATACCATGAATGAGTAATGCAGGAGAGGAGCTGATTAGCATCCCCCCCACCCTCCAAACAGATACACTCAGTGAAGTATTGCAGTTCTGCTGATTTCCGTCTAGAACTTGCAATATTATTTTTCCAATAAAAGCAAAATGAAATGTTAAAGCATTTTATAAATCTGGTTGTATGATTTCTAATTACCTGAACCACAGTATGTTTTTTCTTCCGTATTTAAATCAGCCATGCTGCATCACACAGAAACGGGCGCTTTGATGAAGGATATCGTTGACTGAAATAATCCTCTCGGGTTTTAGCCTTTTTTATTTTGGTCTGTTTCATTTTATTATCAGTCTCAGAAAAAAGCTTTTCTTCCAAATCATACATCTTTAGCTTTTGTCTCTTTTGAACTTATTGACTGAATAAGGACATATTTTCTGCACTTTCAGGGTTGTAGAGGGAAACACTGATTCTTTGTTGTTTTTATTTTTCTTTTTGTTGGTTAATATAAGATATAGGTATGTTATATTTCTGTCTCCTCTTCAGGAGCCGATGAGGTAAAAGAACTTGGATGTTAATAAGTAATGCCTTCATTGCTGGATCTGCAGAAGCTTGTCTTGATGGTTTAATGGTGGAAGATGATTTTATTTATGCTTTAAAATAACCCAAAAATGTAAATAAACTTGGAAACCAACATGTCCCCCATGGTTAAAACAGACGTACAAAGCATAAATATGTGTTGTGGCTAATTCCTGCTGCAGATCAACTGCAGCCAGTGAAGTCGACCCAGTTAGAAGTGACGCAGTGATTTAGCTGATCCTGTTTGTTTCTGTAAGAAATCCTGCTTTGTGTGTATGTTGGCTTTAATGACTCACACTCTTTTTTTTCTTCTTCTTCTCTCTCTCTCTCTCTCTCTCTCTCTCTCTCTCTCTCTCTCTCTCTCTCTCTCTCTGTCTGTCTGTCTGTCTGTCTGTCTGTCTGCACCGCTCTCTTCCTTCCTTCACTCCTTTCCCTTCTCCTCCATCACCTGCGCCGCTCCCCACCAGCCGCTCTCCTTCTCCGCTGCAGGCATCGGAGAAGGAGAAGGAAAGCCCGGTGGAGCTGACGGAGCGCTGTTTCAGGGAACTGCTGGGTCGAGCCGCCTACGGCAACATCAAGAACGCCGTCACGCCCGTCCTGATGTAAGGCTAATTCCTGACTCTTCGTTCAAACATCTATGGATCTTTTGTGTTCTGGTTGTTTGGATATGTGGACACATTAGCAAGATGGGGGGGGAAGCTGCACCTGAGGGTTCTGTTGAAGCTTTTTGATCTTTCTGCTGATCGGTTGAGAGGAGAGCGACAAGGGCGATGCAAGGGTATCGACTGGATCTGGTTCATTTCTAACAGCAATATTTAGATAATCTAAAACTGTGGCGATGCTGTATATAGGTCAGATCAGTGGACAGATGTTATTTGTCTTTGGTAAAACATCCCTGGTTTTTTTTTTTGGTGTTAGTTTAGTTTCCTGATCTGATCAGAACTCTATAACTCTCATTGATCTGCTCATTCATTCATTGAATCCATCACTGGTGATGCATTAATCCTTTCCCATCAGCTGCTGTCTGTTTTTCTACCTCATGGCTTTATTTTCTGTCTAAGCTAAAGATTTCCTCAGCCTTTAGTTGGAAGGAAAGTTTTGCCGAAACTTAAGCAGTGACTTAAGTTTTCATTTTTTTAAAGTTAAATGAAAATATTGATTTTTTTGTAAATATTAGAATTGCTGTAAATCCTGATATTGTTTGGTCATAATCTAAGTGCTTAACACTGAAAAATATTATTTAATAATGCCGTGTTAGGCAAGGTGTCAAAAGAAACGGCAATACGATCAACTTTAGTGGCACATGTGAGAACCTCGCATAAATGTGCTTTCCTTTCACACCATTTTGTTGTTGTTGTTCTTTTTTTTGCTGACAGAAAAAAACCCAGCTAATTTATTACAGAAACATAAAAAGGAGCATTATAGAGAGACCATAATAAGGACCCAGCAACCCTTCTATATTGCTTGTTTAACAAATATTTGTTTAATCTTCTGCCTTATGAGTTTATTGTTGTCATTATTGTCATTATAAACCTTTGAACCCATATTTTCTTTTTAAATATGCTTCAATATTCATTCTCACACAGTCATAAACTTGCTCAAACATGAGAGATCGCTATGTTTTGTAAGTCCTGATATTTTGAGCAGCATCAGAGGCTTCGATTGTTTGTTCAATCAATGTTTACTCTCAGATGTTTATTGCCACCTTTTCATCTCAGGGCTGTCTGTGTTTTTTCTCCTCTCAATTTCCTCTGGTTTCTCTTTATTATGCCCTCCACCCCCGCTCCCACTCCAGGCACTTAGATAACCACTCTCTATGGGAGGGAAAGACCTTTGCTGTGCGTTGTTTCAAAATCATCATGTACTCCATCCAGGTGAGAAAGAAAATGTCCACTCACACTAAAAACTCTGCCTCACGCAGTTTTTTTCTCTTTTCCAAGTCAAGACGTTATCAAGAAATTCTCTGTTTTTTATTTGCCTCACACCCTGACGCCTCCTTTGCTCACTTTGATTAGATTTATTTTTTCGCAGTGCCTGCAGATTTTGAAAAGGCTAAAATAATTGCCTTTACTCATCACTTTCCTGTAGTTTTCCCCACTCATGTTTCAGGGAGTCCTTTTTGTGATTTTCTTGTTTTAGTCCCAACATTCCCACTTGGTCATCCAGCAACTCCTCGGCCACCTGGACGCCAACAGCAAGAACTCGGCCAAAGTGCGAGCTGGCATCGTAGAAGTACTGCTGGAGGCAGCCGCCATCGCAGCCAGCGGCTCCGTAGGTCTGTTAAGCTGTGGTACAAATAAAAATCAGCTTGGAAGACTGAAAATGATTTATATTCTTTGTTTTGTGTGTGTGTGAATGCAGGCCCAACGGTGTTGGAGGTGTTCAACACTCTACTGAGGCAGCTTCGACTCAGCGTGGATTACGAGTTGACCGGCTCGTATGACGGCTCCACCAGCATCGGCACCAAGATCATCAAAGCTCACGAAGAGCGGCAGCTGCAGGAGGCCGTCATCAGGACCATCGGTTAGTCTTTTGTTGGTCTGTCAGTTATTATTTCTAAGTATCGATTAGGTTCCTTTTGAATTCTGCTAATATACGTTCTGCTGTTTTCCAGGCTCATTTGCCAACACCTTACCTACATACCAGAGGTCAGAGGTGATGCTGTTCATCATGGGAAAAATCCCAGTCCCTGGAGTGAATCTGACTCTGCCTTCTACTGAATCTGAGTATGTTTGCTTTTCCTTATAAAATCAGTCTTTTAAACCGTTTCACAGAGTATTTAATTATTTGCTGTTTGAAAAACAATTTTTTCGGGGGATTCAAGTTTAAATGTGTTGTTTTCATTCACAGGCCTGAAGGTACAAGAATGATTCAGGTTATGCTGCTCAAGTCCTTGGTGCAGGTAAATTGTTTTTTAATGAACTAAAATTTGAAATTATTTTCTTTTTTTTGAGTTTCAAGCAGGAAGGCAGATATTGAAAACATAATTAAGGGATTTCCTAATAGATAAGCAACTTAAGAGGCTTAAAGGTCTTGAAATGACATGTAGATTAGTTAACCATTAAAAGTATCCAGGTTGTAGGCAAACTTGGTGCATATAGGACCTGCATAAACAGAAAATGTTGTTTTAAAATGAATCTCGAAGGTGACGGCAGGTTTCCAGACCACCAACATGCTTACAGCGCTGCCCAGCTCTTTCCTGGAGCCGCTGCTGTCCTTCTCTCAGACTGATGACCCTGAGGTCCGGCTACTGGTTCTCCAAATCCTCCTCAGTCTCATTGACAGACATGACAACAGGCCCAAATTATCAAAAATCAGGTGAGTTCTCCTGTGTGCAGCAGCAGGATCGTTTCTGCGGTTTCAGTGTTGTCGGGTTTAACGTTGCGTCTCTTGTGTCTTGCTTCTGTGTAGCATCATCTCTGACATCTCTATGCTGAAGCTCAAGGTTGACAAGTGCTCCAGACAGGACAATTTATTCATGAAAAAGGTACTCCTTTATCACGCATATGAAATTCTTGTCAGTTTTATTTTGTTTTTTTTCACATGTAAAAATAAATAGCGGAAAAAATAGACATTTCTGCTTTAAAGTGCTGATGAGGTGATATTGATTGAATATAATTTGGCATTTAAATCAACCAGTTGGTCCTGAGTTATTATGAATCAAACAGGCTTATTTTCCACACATACATTTAGTAGCTTCAATAAAAAACAGCATGAATTCCTGTGAACCTTCTGTTTAAACCATAAAACCTATAAAACACTGAATATAGAACGCAGCCGTGTTGTTACCATAAAGTTAGCCTCTGACTTCATTACTGCAGAAGCTAATAACAGTTAGCTTTGGGTCATTATCTGGAACAGCAGCAATCTACAATCGAGCTCCACATCAGCTTTCGGTTCAGTTCTGAATATGTTAAAGATTTTCTTACCTTACAGCTTTGATGTGGAGCTGGAAGTGGTAGCGCTGGTAGCAACATTAGCAGCTGCTTAACAGCAATCCTTCTGTGTCTGACTCAAACATCAGCTCATTTTCTCTCTCCCTCTGGGAGGAAGCTGCAGGTACAGCTGTTAGCAACTGCTCACGGTAGTTTTGAACTGAACAACCAAGTGACTCTTTCCATGAGAGAACAAAATAAAAAACACATCCTTCTCAAAATGTTGCAAACCCAGTAGAGATACCAACGTTTTAGTCTACAAAAAATACTAGAAACGCTTTCAAATCTCCACTTTCCTTGGAATCAGTTAATGTGGATTTTCTCATCCACTCACAGCACGGCCAGCAGCTTTACCGACACATCTACCTGGGCTGTAAGGAAGAGAGCAGTGGCCAGCAGCACTATGAGACCCTCTACACTCTGCTGGGTCTTCTAAGCGTGGAGTTGGCGAATGAAGAAGTGGTGGTGGACCTCATCCGGCTGGCTCTCGCCTTGCAGGTATGGAAGAACAGAAACATAAATTGATCAGATGCTCTAAAATAAAAACATTCTGTCTTTTTTGAGGCATTTTGTTTATTTTTGTATTTGCAGGACTTGGCCCTGTCCACCGACGAAGGTCTGCCAGTTTATAACCGTTGTGCTGTTCACGCCCTCTCTGCTGCCTACCTGAACCTCATCTGCCAGCTCACTACCGTCCCAGCCTTCTGTCAACACATACATGAAGTGCGTGTCTGCCTTTTTGTTCGTGTGAATCTTTTTTCCTGCACACAAACATGTCATAAACTCTTCTTTTTTTCTGCCGTCCAGGTAATTGAGGTGAGGCAGAAAGAAGGTCCTTACCTTCTGCCTGAGGACGTCTTTATTGAGAATCCCAAGTAATATTAACCCTTCTTTAATACTCATCACTTACAAATATTTTATATGTTTGTAGAAAACTGCAGTAAATTATTGCTCTCGATGTGTAAAGAGTTTGCATCGCACATTCTTGTTTTAAAGGCTGCCGTCTTCGCTGGAGAAGGTGGATGGTGGCGTTTTGTTCCTCCAGTCGAAGATCACAGAGGTCCTTGGAGGAAGCGGTTACAACACAGAGAGACTGGCTACACCCTACGTCCCACAGTACACTGGTAGGAACTTCCAAAGAGAAAATCCAAATGCTCCATTCAGTAATAAAGGTTTTAAAAATGCTTCTTTTTAAAACCTTTTTAAAGTGATAAAAGGCAGATTTATTGAAGGAGATAGATTTTATCAACCACAGCTGCTCAATTTCTTAATTTCTTTATCACAACAAACATATTAGTGAAGGAAAATAATTTCTTGTAAAATCAGACAGAAAATATTGAGTGTTGTCATGTTTTTAGTGGAAAGAATGATTGTTGATACCACGATGAACTCATCCTTAAAACGTGCTGTGTGGTTTCTAATCTTAATTGGCAGACCTAGGGCATGTTTACAAATGGGGTTCCTCAAGGCTCTATTCTCAGGCCATTATTATTATTCATTACCTCTAACAGCTCATGAAGTATGAGAGTATTGTTGCCATACGGGCTTTCACCACATGCTGAAGTCAAAGGATGAGCACTGAAACCTGGTATCCAAACCACCCTGGGACCACATCCAATGGTCCTCATTGAGCTACAAGCTTCACTCTTATCAGTTATCTTAACTATTATTAAGGTGGTATTTCAGTTTTCCTGGTGACTCCATCTCAGAACCTTGTACGGTTAATCTCCTCCTCCTTAAGAAGCAGAACACTGATGGGAGGGGCTAACGCTCTGCTCTCACATGTTGGTCTCAGTCTCATCAGCACTGTTGTATATTCAACAACTTTTCAGACCTATTTAGTTTTTCTTTTCTTTCAAACTGACTAATGAGGACTCTAGCTGTTTTTTGTGTTGAGACTTTGGTAACAGGTGAAAACCACCAGTCCTGATGTGTTTACTGCCTCTAGCGACTGCAGCTCTCAGCTCCCTTCAGTGCTAAAGTACACAGAGGCTATTGTCTGTCAGTCAGCTTCGCTATGCATTATCTAGGAGGAAAGAGGGCGACCCATTTTTTGTTTTTCAAAAATGAATCGCGTTGCATGAGCAAAGCTTCCACTAATAACAAAGGAGCATGTTAATCTAATAAGGATGAGATTATTAAGTTGCACTTAGATCTTACCTGTATTTGATTCACACACAGCCTCTCACCTCATCCACTGTGAATTAATCTGATAGTATTTTCAAAAATATACATTTGTGTCCATATTGACAAACCTGAAGAGAAAGATGCAAAAGAAATGTGCGATGTACTTAAAAGTTTTGGTGTGACTCAGCTTGTTAAACAGCCAACATACAATGAACACATAATTTAGACTTGGTCGTCTGCAGAGGTCTAAATATTTCTAATGTTTCCGTGACGAATGTTGCCATATTAGACTTTTTTCTGTTGCGTGTTATCAATGACAGTACAGTTAGTAACTATACCCAGGCTTACCCCTCTACTTTATCCTGTAACTCAGTAGATGAGCTGGTTGATGAGTGGCAGACACAATCGATTCCATTGATTCATTTAAAGTAAAAGTTGTCTGTGGGAAGATGAAATCCCCATGAAAAATGCTCCAGCAGTAAGAAAAGAAAAGGACCGTCAAAAAGGTCTCTAGGTTCAGTATAAAATCTATAAAGAGAAACTTCACAGATATAATTTGCATCTAAAAGATGCAAGAGAATCTTTTTTCTCTGAGATTATCAACAAAAACGTCAACAGCCTGTTTTATAGTCTTATTTGATTCAAATAATTAACACAAGATCAGTTTTCATAATTATGCAGATGACAAGCTGCTTTAGATGTCACCAAGTGACTCTGAACCCATCCCAGCGTTGGCTAGCTGTGGATGCACCATTTTGAAAAACAAAACTGGGGTAATGATTTTGGACCAAAGGAGGACAAATCCAGAGTTAGCTGACAGCTTCAGCAACCACAGCTAGAAACCATTGATTATGGCTGAAATCGTGCTGTCATGGTGGTCTCAGACCTGAACCTTTACAGATACATGAAGGCAGTTTCTAAGTCAGCCTTTTATTACCTGAAGAACATTTCCAGGATTAAATGGCTAATGTCAAAGCAGGATCTAGAACAAACTCATTCATGCATTTATCTTTAGCAGAATATTTAGCAGAACATCCTTCCACTGGCTCCTTGTAGCTCAGAGAATAAAGTTTAAAATCCTTCTGTTAGTCTATAAATCACTACATGGATCAGCGCCTCAATACATTAACAGATTTATTTTCAGTGTATCAACCTCCCAGATCATCTGGTTGTGGTTCAACAGTTTTATTTGTTTTACCAATGTCTTTATGTTTATTTGCTTTTACTCAGCTTTTATTTTTCTTCCATTTTATTGTCTATTTCATGTAAAGCACTTTGAATTGTTCATGTACTGAATTGTGTTATAAAAATAAACCTGGTTTGCTTTGCCTTTAAGGTAAAATATAATACACTACTCGAGTTCATGTTTTTAGTTGTAATCACATTTATCTCTTTGCTTTGTTAATTTTTTTATTCCTCTCTCCTACAATTATACAACATAGTGTATAAGGCACACGGTGGTTTTTGACACAAGTACCTTTCAGTTCTCAGCTCTGGAACCCAATTCTTGAGAACCTGCTTACCTAAACACCTAAACCTGTTTTACTTACATGTAAAAAATATTAGATGTTTTACTATGAAGACTAGAATTAAGACTTAAGACTTAATTTGATGACTTCTTAGGTTTATATTTGAATTACTAATTCTTAGTGTTTTTTAGATTTTTCTTCTGTTTTCACGTTTCTATTTTTTAAATATGTTTCTCTCCCACTTTTATTCTGTAAAGAAGTTGAATAACAACCACTAAATCTGCCCTTTAGATGAAGATCGGCTGTCCAAAAGAAAGAGCATCGGCGAGACCATCTCTCTACAGGTGGAGGTTGAATCAAGAAACAGTCCAGAGAAGGAGGAGGTAAAACCCAACTGATGGATGCAAGTCAAAGACATTTCATTTTAAAGCTTTGACACCACATAACATTAATTGGATGTTTCTTTTCGCAGAGGACGCCGGCAGAGGAGATCACATTTGAGACGCTGAAAAATGCCATCGGTATGTCAATTATTTCGTTTGCTCTTCTGAATGCAAATTCAATTCTTTTTTAGTAGAATTTCATTTGTCAAATAAATAAGCAATAAAAAGTGAATTTAACCTCGGTACATGTTTTTTGAAAGAGTCTGAGTTGATACTTTACTCAATAATATAACTTTTAATGAGTCTTCAAATGGATTGCTTTGTGTCTGCCTCCCTCTAGTGGACAGTGTGGGTATGGAGGAGCAGGAGAGGGAGAGGAGGAGACAAGTGGTGGAAAAGTTTCAGAAGGCACCATTTGAGGAAATCGCTGCACACTGTGGCGCCAGGGTACAACATGATTTTTGAAGTTTTTTTAAAATGCATTTATATTATTTCAACTAAGAGTTTCCTTTCAATAGCTTAATGATTATTTTGTCCCCTTATAGGCCACAATGCTGCAGAGCAAACTGAATCAAATATTCGAGATCACAATCAGGTAAAGATGATGTTTCACATTTATATAAGGAAAGTGATTTTAAATAGCTGTAACTTTCCATTACTGGGGCTCCTACACAGTTTGGAAAAGTTATAAAATTTAATTTTAGTTTTTTCAAGACTAGATAATGGTGGAAAAGGCCCATAAAAGGGCGTAATTGTCCATTTTCTTCCATCAATCACTATCAAATTGCTCATCCATCCATTACTTAGTGATTACTTATTGAACCTTTTTGTAATGATAATAAAATTGTGTTAACAAGTACAGATAACTCTATAGATTTGAGTTTAGAAATGTGTGTAATTTGGGCATAATGTGTGGGAACCTCTCAGCATTCATACAGAGGAAGTTGACTTATCTCAGGATGACAGCTTGGCTTTGTCCTCTCTCTTCTGCAGACCCCCTCCCAGCCCATCTGGAACCATTTCCTCAGGTTACGGCCAAACCCAGAGTCGATCCGTTCCTATTTATGAGATGAAGTTTCCAGACCTTTGTGTGTATTAAAGATTTGACAAAACCAACTAACCTTTTCTTTTGATCAGGGAAGAGCAACCGATCTTTACTGTAAGCTGATCTCAGACATGAAATCAGATGTTAGAAGTGTAAGAACAAGACACTTTCTGAATAACTTAGCTGTGTAAAATGTTCTTTTATGCTTTTATTGCAACCAGAACAAGCTAACAAAGGAATCAAAACAGAACAAAACTCCCTTGATTTGACTTTTATTTGTAAAAACTCCACTAAGTGGATTTTGAAATAAGATTCCCAAGAGCTGTGTGACAGAAGGTGTGTGTTTCTCCTAGATCTGAGGATGTGAACGGCACTGTGATCCCTGGAAGGTCCTTTTCCGTTCTTTGTTTGTCCCCAGCAGGGTGCCATATATAACAAATTTTGATTAATGTCTTACTTTTGTTTTCTGTTTTATTTATTTAGACATGAAGACCAGAGAGTGTATTTAACACTTTTTTTTTATCCATGAATAACTCCTGTGTTACTTTGTATTTTTTTATTTTTTAGCCAAAAGTGCTTATTTGTGTCGGGCATTAATTTCCTTATTTTTTTACACTATTTATTTTGATTTAAATAGTTTTTAATTTAAAAGAAAGACTACTAAAAGAAAACCTGTGCCACACATGACCACACAAACTCCTGAAATGCAATGTTTACCACATTGGAAAACACTAGACAAATATTTTTTTTTCTTCCCATATAAATGTGTAAATATATATAGAAAGAGAAATATATAAGTCTTTAAGCGTATGTAAAAAGCAGGGATGTGTTTCTTTTTTTATTTTTTAAACGTCGCTGCACTGGTTGTGTCCTTTGAGGAAGAAATCCGAAACCAACCAGCAACACATGAAATCCAAACTAACAGTCCATAATAGAAGCTGAGTCTTGTTCCTGCAGCTTCGTTTAGACCCATGTTGTTAACGTTGCATCCTCGATTCTGCAGGATTGGTTTACCTGCTCTGCTTTCATCTTGTCGAGATTTAAAAGCCATTTAGTGTGCATGAGTGCACGTGCACACACAGGTTTAAAAACAAGGTATAATGGCAATAATTTGACGTGAGCCCGGCTAACATGGTCCAACTGTTGGTAGCAGATTCTTCTGAAGCGTGCCTCTTGTCATGGTGCTGTGATGGCTCATTGTATGATGTTAAAGGAATGCATTCCCTCTCCCGCGCTTCTTTGACTGAGTTGCATCTGTCTTGATTAATATAGATGGAGTCTTATTTGTATTGGTTTGCTTTTTTTAAATAGTCAAATGTGTCCATGAGTTTACTTGATTGTATGTACAAATTACCCATTTTTTTAATAGTGCGAGTGGGAGTATTCGTTCATGTGTCTGTGTAAACACAGATGTGTCTTTATCGTTGTTAACAGAGACCAAAACCCTTCAGACACAGTTTACAGTCTTTTCCAGTGACTGATTCCTCCTGATTCATGAAGATCGACCGGTCGGTGCAGCAGCACGCAGCTGTCTGAACCCTTCAGTGACACATTGTGAAACTCTCAGAATTGGATCTGTAAATCTGTCTGCTTTGCTGTCATTGCATTGTGCAATGTGAAACTTACTTGCAGCAATCCTAACTTTAGTTTTTCTTCATTACATGTCTGGTTAATAGATCCATTTACAATGTAGTGCTGTAGTACTAAGCTATTCATTCTGTGGACTTTGCACTTTAAAAACTGGATTACCTAGTGACAAAGGCAGCTTTTACATGGAGAAGATGCCTTACATGTGTCATACCAGACTTTGCATGCTAGTGACGTCGGTGTTATTCAATAAATGTATCTCAAATCATGAATGACCCGACTCATCTTTGTGAAATTGTGTTATTAAAATCAATGTATTTTGCATATATCAAAGTAAATAGAAGTTAAAAAGTGAAGTAGAAAAAAAGTGGTTGATAATCAACATGTTTTACTTTTCAAATTTAGAATTTTTTTTTATGTAACAGACAGGCAAAGCGAGAGAGAATTTAAAACAAAAGACCATAGATTTTTTTCCATCCGATCTAATGAGTTCCCTTTGGTGTCTTCTGTTTATTGTTTGTACATCTGTGATGCAGTCCACCCATTTAGACAGTGTATAAAGTTGGTAAGCACATTAAAACACTGGATTTCTTTCAGAAAGCTGGATTAGTAAAGATCCTGATAAGTTGGTGGGTAAGTATCTATACAGTCGGTAGCTGGTTTCAGAAAGCCAGGTATCGGTGATCCTGAGTCAAGTTACAACTGCAACATACTCTGAGAAAAACAGCTCTTCTCACTGCTAGGGTAGTGTAACTCTGAGTCTTCTTTACTTTTTAGCTCAGACCTGGCACCAGAAGAGTTTTAAAGAAGGCTGGTCTTCTTGTGGAGGAACCTATAGGTTACAGAGCCCAAAAAACTGTAATGAGAAGTTGATCATACCAGTTTCCAGTAAAACATATTTTTGAGTATTACTATAGTTAATATGTTTATCTTGGTATTAATCTTAACCCACACATTGCTTTAGAACACTCTGAGCTCTGAAGAAATGTACTTGCACTTTGTTTTTATGCAGCTTTTTGTGTAACAGATGAAGCAGAAAATCTTTAAATGGCAGCTCTATGTGTCAGTTGATAAAGGTTAAGTAATAGCTCATACCTGGACCTTACCTGATTTAACTGTATTTTCATATTTGAGTTTAATTTACTAATTCATTTTTTCTGTTGCTATTTTGACAGTTGGATAAGTGGGTAGGTCTATGACATATGATCTGTCAAATTACATCACTTATTGACTTTCTCAGCGGTTCTCTGCTATTCTAACGGCAGCAACAGTATTGTTTTTTGTGTTAAATGTGTGTCAATGTTCTTCATATGCCATCAATTAGATTTCATCAGCGAGAAATGTGCACGTCAAGGCTTCTTATTTCCATGTGTTGCCATGGTGAAGTACGTTACCCATGTTCCATTGACAAGCGCTCTTTATGCTCATGCTTTACTCTGAATTTAGTTGCTGAGTTGTTACCATGCGTCTGAAACTGTTAACCCTGGGTATGACCAGTCCACTATCTGATGATCTGACTGATCTGATTGATGCGTCTTTGGTGGTAACAGGAGCATCATTCTGTACATTAATTTTACTTATTATTTTTTTCAATTGGCACAGGTCAACTCTTTAGAGTGGATGGGATTAAATGAAGCTAAAAACAAGAATAATAAAGGAAAACTTAAGGCTAAACAGTTTTGACACTGAGGTAGAGGTTCATTTTTCAGCAGGTCAACCTATATAACAATACTGCCTAAGATTCAATGGAATAGTTAAAGCATTTGCATTATGTTAAAATGGCCCAGTCAAAGTCCAGACCTACATCCAAATATGAATTTGGGGCAAGGCTTGAAAAATGTCTGTTTACCGGTCTTATTAATTCAGTCTGAGCTATTTTGAAAACAAGAATGGGAGGACAGTTTTATTTATATGGACAACTGGAAGCAGGAGATGGTTCTATGAATAATTAACCAAGGAGTAGATCAATACAAATCCATTCCACACTTCAAAATCTTTACAGTTATGAGCTACTTTTATTTGGTTTACCACTCAATACCAGGTTTGTGGTTGGAACAAAAAGTTCCTCAAATCGGTTTTGGATACTTTTGCAAATCACTGTTGATGTTACCAGTAGATTTAACACCAAAGTCGATCAGTTGCAGGTCATCTGATCCGCTCAAATGAACAAAGAAAGCTTTAACTTCTGACCTTCTATCAAAACTGATGTTCTTTATTTAATTATGTTAAACCTGAAAACACTGTCAGTCTGTTATTTTGCTCTTTGGGTCGGAGTTCTAATTTTTTTCAGATTTTTAAAACATTTTAAAATGCACATTTATAGATAGAGTTATGGTTAAGAAGAGAAATAAAAGGAGCATTATAGCACAACTGTTATTATTACTATGTGAAATTGTTATTTAGGAGGTGTACCGGGTTAAAAAAAGGCTCCCATTGAATGTGATTAAAAGATAACATTTATAAAGATGAAATTTTAAACCAAAAAAAGCACTAAATTCTGTTAGGTATGGTGGAGCCCACTCATCTAGAATGTGAAAAGGCGGCAACAGCTGGAAAGACTCCTTATGATCAACTGGGACGGCCATCTGGGTCAAGACTTATATTGTAAGATTTTCACAACCACCAAGAAAAAATATTCTATTATTTTTTTGTTCTATGACAAGATGGCTGTTGACAGCAAATAAGTGTTAATATTTTTTTCTTTGTAGATGAAGTCAGTAAGTAAATTGTCAATTGCAAGAACTGAATATTTATTTTTATAATAAATTACAAAAAGACACTAGTATGCTAATAAACTTAAACCTATATAAATACATATCCACAAAATACACATTTGAGCCAATAAAACATTGAAATGATTAACTGAGTTACAACTTTTAAACTTTCAAGTCATTTCCAAGAACTGCAAGCAGGTCATTATGTGCTTTATTACTGTCCTTAGTCAGAGTTTTAATGAAATATTACAACCCGAAATACATGTATGTTGAAGATAGGAAATAATTCCTTCAATTTAGATTAAGATATATGGGAACTAACCAGGAATTATTTTACAGATAAACCTCTGTTTTAATCTGCTCTTTATTCCAACATCATCTTTACATCCTTCTCCAAAATGTTCTTGAGTAACTTGGCAATCTTTCCTCGAGGTTTCTCCTCCCACAGCTTCTTCAATCCCCCGTTTTGTTTTGAAGCAGGTGGGCTGCCCCATCTGAAGTGACTCATCTTGTAGGTTTCAGCTTTTCTCTCCGGTAGGCCTGGTGGTGTTTGGGGCCTGAACCTGGTTCTGGACCGCAGCAGATGTAGGTTCTTACTGTTTCCTTTAACCATGCCCCCCTTTCCTTCAGCCTTATTCCAGCTCACATGCCTGCGAGCGCGCAAGGGGAAGGCGTCTTCATCCAGAGCAGAGGGGAAAACCTTGACAGGCCTGCGCTTACGGCCAAAGGGCTTCCCCCAGCGGAAATGCTCCATGGCGTAGGAGCGACGCTGATCATCGTGGGCGTTCAGATCTTCCTCTGCTGCTTTGCTTTTAGAAGCGAGAGTGGAGAGAATGATACTGAACAACAGGTCACCTTTATAATTATCTCTGGCCTGTTCAGAATCACCAAAACCATCAAAATCCTGCTGATCTGCTACACTTATTGGTTTGATTTCACTCTCAATTGAAGACGTGCAGAGGTGAAGACAGTCCTGTGGATGAAAGAAACATTTCAAAATTAAATTATCTGCACTATTTAAAGCATGAAGACTTTCATGGTGCACCAAAAATGGAAAAATGTCATTTATTTTCATCCATCCATCCATCCATCCATCCATCCATCCATCCATCCATCCATCCATCCATCCAT
>JAUZNJ010038408.1:0-11095 GCA_034780135.1 Jordanella pulchra
TCAATAAAGTATTTCTGAATTGAATTGAAGTAATAAAATATAAATCAGTCTGAAACAGCTAAAAACATTTTCCATATCCTTTATACGAATTAAACTACTTTTACTTAGATGCTACAGAGATATAAAGTATCAGAGCATTGCCTGCCCCCTGCATGCAGCTGCACACTGTAGGACAGCTGCCCACCAGAGGCTCCAGCTTGTTTTTTTTTTGTCTTTTTTGCACTTAAAAAAAAAAAAAAAAATTAGCTGTTGGAAAATATTACTGATAGCATTCAACAGCCAAAGCATTTACACTGAAAAAACACTATTTATAACTCATAGACATGCAGACATACAAGGTTGCACTTGTATGTCTGCATGTCTTAAACACTATGTTGGATGAGCTGATAGACCAACTATCAATTGGCTAATATCAGCTTGTAAGAGTTATGATTATATTTTTCACAACACTAAAGAAAACACAAGTGTAACTATTAATAAATGTTATTTTAACAGTATAAGAAATTCTTTCCTTTCAGTTAAAAAACCCAAACAGATCAGGTTTTACAATTTTGTTATAAAATTTTACTGTAAATACTGTGATGACATGAATTTATGGTATAAAAATGGTAAATTAGTGGCTACGTTAGCATTAGTCGGGCCACAGACTGCTTCTGGGGCTCCTGTCTCCTGACTGTAAATGTGTTTTTTCTTTTATAACAGGGTAAATCACTCAAATACAGGTTTTCAAGGGCTATAGTGGATGGAAGTATTGAGAATGTTCTTCCTCAATCAACTTAATGTATAGGTTTATTATCATTTTTTTCATAACTAAAGACATGCCTTGACATGAAGCAAACATGTATGTGAGCCCAAAATTTAAGAAACTGAAGCTGCTCCTAAATATTAATCTGTGCTTTGTCATTGAAGTCCTCTTTGCCTGGATGTTTTTGTTTTCGACAAAAAAACTTTTGAAAATGTTATGTACACACCAACAACTGGAAGTGTATACGTCCATTCAAATGAATAGACATGAAAACTGACCCAGAAACTGTAACACTGTGAAATTTAAAGAGAAAAACAGCTAGAATGGAGTTTTAATCCATTCCTGAATCATTAAATGTTACATTTTCACAATGTGTGTAAACATGAGTACAATTTATTTAATGAGTTCCCAATGCCTTGCACACTGAAGGATTGTTCCACCCTCCATTGAAACTGATGAGTAGTAGTTTCAATAAGGAACATACAGTTGTACAATGCTGGAAAAGTAAAATAGAACCACAGACGTCATGTGATAACCATTTGACAACCGGTATGTCAGGCTTTTTCAGTGCCACAGAAAGTCATCTGATCACGGTCAACTAGCATCCATGGCGTGAATTCTTTTTAATAGCAAACACCATAAACAAACTCATAGCGACAACAACTGATACGACAAAAGAGGGAAACGTGTATGTTTTCTATGAATAGGTCAAACAACTTCACAGTATTTAATTACACCGTTATGGTCAAACGAAAATGGGTCGAGCACGGACTTCTTTAAAACCGGGCTTTACGTAGTTTTCCAGGTGATGACCTACCTGTTTGAGCTCCAGGTTAAGCAGGTCGGTGTCTAGTCACACATTAACTCATTTTGGTTACCTCCTCGAGCCTTTCACTGAAACTAGCTGGCTGAATAAGCTAACTTTAGCGCTAGCCCCGGCGTTAGCTTGGTGACATTTTATAAGCACGCAACAACAAGGCTCACTATATTTCAACACACCACAGCAATAAAATCAATACTGAAGACGCTCCTCCTTTAAAAAAAAAAACAAAGAAGGATATTTTTTATAGGCTAATAAAACCACAGTAATACCGCCCGCCCACTGCCTGCCGCTTCCGGTACCCTATCTGTCACTCTAGTTACTTCCTGTTGTCCTTCTTTGTTGCTACGTGATTGGTTGAAATAAGCATTGCAAAAAAGCTGATTCGCCGGCTACCTAACACCGTCATTTCCAACATTAGCCAATGACCGTGTGCAAAGTCGTGCATTAGCCAATAACAAAAAGGCATACTCTGCAATTTAATAGATGCGATTCAACAGTTTTTTCAAGGTTTTTAAAAAGGTATCAACACCACCACAAAATCAATATTGTGTGACACAAAAACTTCCCTCCATTTTATTATTTTTTATGTAAAATAAGGCATCTCAGACTACTGCATAATTGTGAGGATTCGTGATATATAAATATTACATAAGTATCAGTCATTTATGGTGTTTCTTTACAGTAAGGTGGTACACAGAAACAGTCACACACTGAATCAAAATCAATGACTTTCATATAGCTAAATGTATTAATTAAGACAGCCTGAGCAAGAAATCAAACCAAGTCCTCTTTAAACTTATACTGAATGATGGCGAATGAATTATAGTGAACAAGTTTTTTTTCCGCATCTGTTTGTTCTTTGTTTGGGTTGCCCGAATCTTCTCCCTGATGGTGAGTAGCTTTCATTCACCGTGGAGTGGATGATTTGAAAAGTGAATAATGGGTTCTGTCTTTTACCTCTCCTAAACTGGATAATCTAACTCCCATAATTTTACCAGCTTTTCGTAAAATTTGCTTGATCCTGTTCTTTTCTCCAGCTGATAGACTGCCAAAGCAGGTAACAAAAGCGAAAATGGGGACAGATTCAATCAGAGTAATAGTAAATGGTCATTAACTTTTTACACACTCTACACCTACGGTATTAAATTCATGGAGGAAATTGAGTATTTAGTGAGATTTTTTACTAACTTCATTTGTATTTTCACAGAACGTGAACTTGTTGTCGATGACAACCCCCAGATGGCTTATAGGAAAGAAAACTAATTGGAACAGAAAATATTAGAGTCGACTTGATTCTACAATCTATACACGTCTTTGATTTTGGCGACTTTTAGAGTCAAATAAGGATTATCACACCACAAAATCCTCCACTACCTGACCAGGTGAATCATCCTCTCCCTGTAACAGGATGACAATAACTTTATCAACTGTAAATTTAAGGATGTGTGTATCTACATATAGACTCCTGCAATCGTTAGTGTACAAGATATACAGCAGGGGGAGAAAGAACACAGGCCTGAGGAGAACCAGGAGAAGAAAATGCCTCAAATTACATAACCATTTACAATGACAGGCAGTGATCTATTCACAAGAAAGTCTAAAACCCCTCCAAATGATAATAGGACACAAGTTAAAATCAATCAATAATTTACTAATTAAAATGTGAGGTTGAATTGTATTAAAGGCAGAGGAAAAATCTAAAAGTAATTGAGCATACTTCCCAATGCCATCAGCATGCTTAAAAATCCAATGAAGAAGTGTTATCAAGCCCTCTAACACACCGATACACAAACTGCAAAGGATCCAATTTGTCCACAACTGATTCAAGCAACTTCTTAATTATTTTTTTAAAGGCTTTTGTAATTAAGAATGTGAGAGCCACATTTCTAAAATATCTTTTGCCCTCAGGGGACTTGTTCTTCGGTACATCAACAATTATAGAGCTTTTTCATAATTCTAGAAGCCTTTACTGCCCCCATGAATGACAGTGGAAATTTGGTCTGCACAGTGCCTAAGATGATGACCTAAAATACTATCTGGACCTGGGCTCTGGGGGATTTTAGTCCTACTACGCACTTCCTTAACATCTTGAAAATAAAATCCATAGAAGGGGAAAAAGAAATCTCCTTATTTCTCTTAATCTCTTGATGATTGATACTTAAAATATAGTCATAGTGTAAAGGTGTGCCTCTGGAGCCACAAGTGGCTCTTAGACGCTTGACAATGGCTCCGTATCATTTTGGCAAAAAATGAAAAAAGAGCCAGTTAATTCTTTAAAATAAGTTGATTGAACTCCATTAAATTTTAAAAAAGACTCCTAATTTAACATGAATATATTGTTGATCTTTTATAAGTAGGAAAATGTGTTTTTTTGGTTACATATTTCTCCACAAATTTCAGCAACCCATTGAAAATATATTTTTTTTCTTTTTTCCCTTTCTTTTAAAAAATAACATTTGAAACAGCAGAGTGGTTATTTAAAAAGAACAAATCTCCTGTGGTAGACATTTATTAAATACAAGCTTTCTATTTAAACAAAAGTGCATCAAATGTTTGCAGTGTTTAATTAGCTGAGATAATGTGAAAAATTGATCTTTGGATCATAAAGGTTAAAGACCCCATGGATTAGACCCTTAACATGAACATGGTTTGATCTTCCATTGTGGCTCTACATAAATGTTATGTAAAGTCTTTCTTCTGGGATTGTTGTTTCAACTCCATCAATCTCAACAAGAAGAAGCACAAAACTGCTTTGACTGAAATTGAGGTTAGGAGCACATTTTACTGAAAACTGTAAGCAAGTTAAGAAGTTCAATTTTTGTTTCATCCAACCAATGGACCTTCTTTTACCTACGTATGTCCCTTGTATAGATTGTTGACAGAAGGTTTCAAAATGTTTCCTGCAAACTATATAAGATTTGGAGGGTTCACAACTACTTTTTTTGTCCTGTCACTATATTCTGTCACATTAGAAGGTGACTCTCTCTTCCAAACTTATCTGGGGTTCTTAACTGACTTTGGACCACTGAGCATTGACCCAACCCTTTTCTTTTTCTGCCCAAGTCAGGCACTCCTTTTTTTTTTAGGATTGGCTATAGCACAAAGACCAGTGGACCCTGCCCTCTCTCTACACCCCTTTCCTGTCTGCCTACTTCCAAAAATAAAGGCCTCTAGAGCTTATACAATAAATATACATATTGTTAAGTATTATCTAAATATCCTGATGTTCTGAATTTTTAATATGTAAACCATATAAACCTACATGGACTGAAATAAATCTAATTTCTTTTTAGTTTATCACCTTAAAACGAATAACTAATATTATGTTTCCAATATTGACATCTACCTGTAAATGGGCCTATAAGTCCTGATTAGATATGACACTGTTAAGGAAAAAAATCATAAGATCGATATAGATAGATATTTAGTATCTAAAGCATAAACTTCAAGATAATAAAACTTGCAGACACATGGAAGGAAGGTTTCAGAACAAATCTCTGCACTTTATTCAACATACTGCACTTCAGGTGTCTGCATCTACCACAAACAAAAATACCCCAGTGGAACAGCTAAACACACTGAGTGAACAGAGAGGAGTGGAATGTTTATGCTCGGATTATTGTGATAGATAGATATCTTTTAGCATCTGGTAACCTTAAAGCATTGCCAAAAATAAAAATAATAATCTCTTAAATAAAGTGCTTGGATGGTATTCTCTCTGTCAGCGTAAAAATGCAAAAAAAGGTTATTTAAAAAAAATCCTTTTTGGGATAAGGTCTGATTATGTAAAAAAAAAACAAACAAAAAACAGATCTTTTTCTTTCGTCAGATCTGTAATTGACAATGTTTTGATTGTTACATTAAGATATAAGAAGCAGTACTTCCTGACAGACTTATGCATACGTTATATTCAACAACTGAATCCAAATATAAAGGTAACAGTCACAAGAAGAATATCAGGGAAAATATCTTCGGTTCCAAGTGTTAAGTCAATAGTTGCTGCAGTTTTATGTTTAGAAACATGAATGCATATTTTAAACAATGTCTGCTTTGTATCTAACCTGCAACAAATCAGTGATCTCAAGATTTGTTAAAATGCCAAACATGTTCAACAGTCGTCACTGGTAAACCAGTAGGTGGCAGTAGAGTACTACATGAATGTACACGACATCAGATATGCTTTTTGAATGACAAAAATCAGGTTTACACTTTACTGCAGCGACCAGCAAACTTATCTCTGGTTGGAGAATATCTGGCTGCTCAAGTCCTCAAGAATGATAGCTGAAAAAAATGAATTTAATCATATAGGTCCGCTTTCAAACTCTGCACTTTGTGGTCAAATTTGTATGCTGCTCACGAGTGATTGGATGTTGTTTTTTCTGCATGAGCTTGAACTGATTCAAATACATCAAAGAGAAATTGCATAAATCACAATGAATATGTGCTTAAAATGGGTAATGCTCCCTTATGAGGACACCATGATTAAAACAATTCATGCATCTTTTGCATCTACTTAAGAATATTTAGTTACTCTAACACAATTGTTTCATGTCCAACTCTAACAAGAAACAATTATGTTAAAGTTACTAAATGTGCTCAAGTAGATGCATGAAGCATTTTTTTCAGTGCAGTATTCATGCCCTATGAAGTTTTTCCACATTTTGTATTGTTACATTTCTAAACGGCAATATTTTTATTTGGGTTTTATGTAATAGAACTAAATAATGTTCAAAATGATGAAGTGGAAGGAGATACGATACAGAGTTTGTTAAATAAACTAAGAAGTGTCTGGGCATTTTTATCCTAGTCCGGCCAATTAAGACAAAAGTTAGCATTAGATATTGTTTTTAAGAGTCAAGGTGAACATTCATGACTAGAGAGGGAGAGCATCAGGAAGTACCTAGGTAGTAGATCAAGTTATGAAGAATTTCAAAAATGTTTTGAGGTGATGGACAATTCAGGAAATCCAATCTATAATCAGAAAATGGAAAGATTATAGGATGGGCTGACTGTAAACCAACTAATCTATAATAAAAGGCCTACCAATAAACAGAATTATTAAAGAAGCAGCCAACAGGGACTGATTTGGGCTCTCCAACTTGATCCTGGGTTGTTTGCTGAATGGGTTCCCAGTTTGAGCAGCACAGCAGAAAGTGGCAGCAGCCAGAGGTTTCCTCCAGTGCCCCATTGGTGGCCTAAATCAGATTGATGCTCTAAAGAGTTGCATTGTGGGCCTGTAGGCTGCGGTGTCCTTCAGCAGCTGTATCTACCTCCCTTTACTGGCCTTTTGTGCAAACTTTGGCCTGATGAAAGATGCAGGCTTGATTAAATAGTTAATCAATTGAACAGACAAAGCTAACAGTTCTATGGTAACTTTGGAGGAGCTGCAGAGATCCACTGCTAAGCTAAATCTGGACAAAAAAAATTCTCCTTCATGTACTTTACAAGCCTGACTATTATGGAGGAAGAAGAAGGCCATAATAAGTCCTATTTTAATTTGCTGTGTAAGGGTTTCCGTTGGCTACACAAAACCAAAATGGTGAAAGGACATGAAAAACGCTGTTCTCTCACATTTTTCTTTCATTTACAGCCAGAGCTATAATGGTGCAGTGAGCAACAGAGTAAATACTTTTGTTAGTATGACCAAAGTCCAAACATCAAAAAAATTTAAAGACTGTATCAAAACTAAATTACTATCTCTAAGCTCTTTATCTCCAATTTAAAAGTTTGAGCTGGTTTTAAAAGACAGCCAGGGACCACATACCGCAAACAACTCAGCTGTAACTGCAGCTACAAGTGGTTCCGAAAAGTCTGGATTTAAAGGAGCTGAGTGCAAAGGAAAATGAAATTTTCAGATTTTAATGATGTAAAATATGTTTTTTTTCTCCATCCACATCATAAATATTTATACTTTACTTTGCCGTGAAACAACAAAATGTGTAAAAGTTCAGTGGATATAAACAATGTTGAGCCACCATGAGATAAATCTTTTGTCGAGTGAAAGACCATCTGAATTTTGACTCAGGTAACAACCTTGCACTCTCTTGGCGTTTCACTAAACAGTTGCTTTGATTTGACCAAAAGCAAACCTGTTTTGAAAAAGAAAAAAAAAACAATAAGTTAACTCCACTATTTCAGGTCTATCTGCACAACCTGTACTTAAGCCACAGAGCCCTTCAACAAGTTAAATATGCTACATCATTAACTGTCTGACTGAAAACTCTCCATTTAACTCAATACATGTGCTTATATGACATATATGTATTCTCCTCTTCTCCATATTCCTACAGTATCATCCTCCTGTATTGTGTGAGTGCGATTAGTTGATTAGAGGTTTTTAATCCTGCTGGTGTCCCAATTATCCCTGGAACCTAACTACAGATTTCCAGGCTGCCTTCTGTCACGTCATCTTAATGAGCATAATGGCTCCAAGAAACCACAAACACATGTTCAACCTTTTTTTCAAGCACACCTGTCTCCTGCCTCCCAGACCACAGCAGGAGTATGGATTAAAAGAGTATTGAAATCAGCTGCTGACAGAGCCGTCTCCTGTGGCAATGCAAATGCTTTCTGAGCGTTTGTGCTTCTGCGCATGGCTGAACGGAGAGGCTGAAGGAGAAGAAAGGCTGCTGTGGCCTTCCTGTGAGGACGAGATAAGCACTGAGCCCCGAGTTCAGTCGTTCTCTTTCTCCTCTGGAGCTTTTCTAGAATCCTAAGTACAGGAGGACAGGATAAACACACACTCATGACAGACAGGTCCTAATGTCACATCCACTGACAGAGGATCGCTGTGGCTTCGGCTGACCATTCAGGGAATGTAAATCATGAGTAAACAGGCCTAACCGTGTCTCTGCTTTTATCCAGAAACCGAACCGATGCTGTGTGTAATATGTGCTGCTCAGAGCAAATACTACAACTGGACTGATTTCACTCAACAGTGTCAAACAGCTGATAACAATAATAATAAAAAAAGAACATCATGGTCTGTTAAAAACAGAATAAAAGAATTTGGTATTCACAGTATTCAGCATGTTTTGATCAGTAAAGCACTTTTTGACCCTCTTGTTCCTATTATGCACATACAGTACATAGCATGCATTCACATTGACCCACACACATAGATATATATCTGATAAAGTGTTCCACTTTACATGACTATGTGTCTTCATAAATGATGCATCATAGAAAACCAACAGTTAATGCACCTTTACAGTTATTTTTTTCCTACTGATTTTACATTAGGCTTTTTCAAGGATTTAATTAATAAATAAGACTTTATATACTATGAAACTGGAATGTACATCTTTAAGTGCCTTTTTTGTTTTGTCCCTCCCCCCCAAAAATTGTTTTTATTATTTTCTTCTAGTGTCTGGTTTTATTTGCAGATCGGGTTGGGGTGTCACATTTTTGGAAGGTTCCCAGGTGTTGATTTTTCAAGTGGAGAACTGCCAGGACTTTGAGTCACCACTGCAGCGCCCAGAACCACTCGAGCTCCAGCGGGAGGGTCCGACTTCCCAGTGGCGGCCCCCTGCTTCTCCTCTGACACCTTATTCTGCTGCTCTTTACTCTTGGTCCCCTCTGTCGAGCCTAGCTTGATTGGTCCGAGGACATTTTTGGCCACGGTAGTGAGCTGGCTGACGAAGCTCGTCTTGTCTCCAGGGGAAATAGGCCGCGACTTACAGAGCGATGGTCCACAGAGGGAGGGTGTGACAGCGGTTGGGGATGGGGACGGAGAGGGCGAATGCTCCTCCACCACTTCTAGGCGACATTTATCTTCCCAATCAAGAGTTCCCCTATAACAATTAACAGGACCCAAGCCTTGCCTCACTTTGCCCATTGAGAGCGGAGGCCCGTGTGAAGGAACCACAGGAGCCAGAACCCGAGCTTGAAGTTTGGGGCTTTTGGAGCCCAGCTCTGCAGTTCTTGAATCGTTGCTGTCAGACTTCCGCTGGCTGTTTCCCACACCTGATGACTTATAAGTCTTATTCATGCTCAGAGAACCTTGTGTGTTGTTTCCGGTTCCGGTAGAAGAGCTCTTGTTTAAGGCGGCTGTTGTCAGACAGGACCTATCTTTGTTATCTCCCTCTTGTTTTTGCTCAGCTTTTCCTCCTTGTTGCTTGAGGTGGAGATCTTTGCTGTTTCTAACATCTAGTTGTGAAGTAGGTGCACCTGCATCTTTGATAGGAGAACAAGGAGTTGTGGACTTTCTGGTTTCATCACTTTGTTTGGAGTTCACGGTAATGTCACTTGCATGAGATTTTCTTGCCAGGGATGACTGTGACCCTGGCCCACCTGCTTGATTGATCCCCATCTCTCTGTCTTTCTCCCTTTCTCTCCCTCTTTCTCTCTCTTCCCTTTCCCTTCCAGCCAGCAGAGTCTCCCTGCTGAGTGGTGACTCCTGTCTCCCGAGTCTCCTCACAGGCTTCAGCACACCAGTCTCTGGGGCGGTGGAGGATGCAGGCGGCGGTGGAACATTGGGAGGCAGGTTCTCCCCTTCTGTCTCCATCAGACTCTGGAGTCCAAGTTCACAGAGGAAGGCATCTTTACGGTACTCAGAGTGCTGGACCTCTAGGCTGTGCTTCCTCAGCGGACCTCCAAGCCCTCCTGTGGAACTGGACTGGGTCAGAGGAGAACCAAGCTTCTCTGCAGACTGCACTCGCTTGAGAAGAGGTGAGCGTGGGGGCTCTGCGCTCTTTGGCCTGGGGCGGACCACAGGCGGCGAGGAATGGAGCTTTGCAGGGAAAGACTGTGTCGTGTTTGAACTTCCTATTGTGTGGCCTGGCATTGCTGGAGGGGAAGACTGAGTAGGGGAGGGGGTGTGTGCCAGAGGGGACAGTGGGATGTTTCCAGCAGATTTACAGCGGGCAGAGCGATACTGGCGGTGAAGTTTTGGGGACAGGCCATGCAATGAGCTGGGCCTCATGTGCTGAGAGGGAGAGGGTGAGTTTGGAGTGCTGGAGGCAGGGGAGCTATTCTGGGAAGAAGCACCTGAAAGGGTCAGTAAAGACATGGGAAGAGGAAAAAGGTTTACAGCCGCAGTATAAAAGCTGATCTCACTGATAAGTCAACTGGATGACTAAACATTGCTACGTACCAAGGTAGGAGGGCTCAGGGGTCGAGCGGTGGGCCTGAGTCGGAGACCTGGCTGATAGGCTGTGAGTCGGGGAGCCAGGAAGACTCTCGCTGGAGGATAGTGAGCGATTTAAAGATGAGAGGCTGCGGCTGGTGTGGAGAAGATTGGACTGCTTTGTGATCTTACGGAACAAGGAGCTGCGCTTCTTACTGCAGAAGGGACAGGGAGTAGAAACAATTATAGGAAATTACAAGGTAAAATTAGAAACAAAACACCTGTTAAAGCAATATAAACTCATCTGCTATACACATGTCAATGAGCGATATTTCAACCGTTTTTCGAGATTCATTAAAAGCTTTTTTAATGGTTATTTCTTTCTTTTTTTTTTTTTTTTGCAGTGTCCTGTCTGGCGATGTGGCAATAAGAATAATTATCTTGGTGCCAAATAGAGCCC
>JAUZNJ010038409.1:0-11095 GCA_034780135.1 Jordanella pulchra
ATGGATGGATGGATGGATGGATGGATGGATGGATGGATGGATGGATGGATGGATGGATGGATGGATGGATGGACGGTATCAAACCTTAACCATCGAGGACAAGGTCACAAAATCTTTGTTTTCTAAACCTTGATGAGTTGTAGTTATGAAACTAGCTATGACTTGAAAAATCTTCAAATCAGTATTTTTCCCTTAGTAGTTATTTTAAAGAGGTAAAAAATAAATAAACAAACAAATAACAATTGATATTACTTGATGTGAAAGGCATATATTGTGATATATTTTTAGACATATCACACAGCCCAATTTATAGCACACTAACTAACAAGATACACCTTTTTGTCATATTCACAAGCTCTTTCATTCTACATGGAATGGATTTAAAAAAATATCCCTCACAGATTTTGGTTCACTTTGACATGTCAAAGAGCAGCTTCTGCAGATTTGTCACCTGCATTTTTATGATGCAAGTCCCCCTTTCTACCACATCCCAAAGAAGCTGAATGCATAAATTGTATTTGAAAGCTCTGTAGGCAATGCAGGAAAATGAACTCATTGCCAATTTCAAAGAGGCTGAACAATTTGGACTCATCATGGAGAGCATTATCCAGATGTTTGCACTGTGGTTATAGACATGGTCAGAAGTAGGGCATATAACTGGCTGGATAGAGGTGGGTTTTAAAAATACACAATTCTAATCATGCCATGAAAATATCCCTCCAAATGATACCACCACCATCAGCAGTCTAAACTCTTGATAAAGGGACAAAATTATTTGTTCTTCATTCTTTACTTGAGAGGGGCGCATGCGTATGTGCTTGGTAGTGGCGTGTGGTGTGTTTGGCGTGTGGCGAGTTTGTCTTTGTTTGTAGTAAGTTTGTAAGTTTGTAAGTGAAGCTAAGTGATAATACGGTGAAGAAACATGTTGGACAGTATGCTGACCAGGATAAGGACACTAACTTGGATCTTAACAGTAATCTGGGACACTGTATGCGCTCACGGAAGTGTCAGGTACCCAACCTTCGCTACATTCGGGAGGATCTACTGAATCTCCGATACTCCTTCAATGAACCACCAAACTTATTTTTCAGGCCTCCTGGGATAATCCACCATGGATGGAGCAATAAAAAGAAAAAGAAAAGGGGATCAAGAGGCGGGATTCGTAACAGGTTAAAACGGAGGGGGAGTCGCTTTCCTCTAGACACTAACTCTTTCTAATGTGCGCTCACTTAAAAACAAAATGAATGAACTCTCGGCACTCATAAAGTTCGACAGGGACTTCAAACAATCCAACTTGATATGTCTAATCCAACTTGATATGTCTAACGGAGACATGGCTGAACAACGACATAAACAACATCAACTTGGAAGGATATTCCTTAGTTCGCTATGATCGTGACGAAGCTAAGTCAGCAAAGCGCATCGGAGGCGGGCTGTGTATGTTCATACAGTCCAGCTGGGCAACAAACATCACAGTACGAGACACTAAATGCACTGCTCACTATGAACTAATGACTGTTTCATTCAGACCACACTATTTGCCTCGCCAATTTGGCCAAATAACACTTATTCTGGTATATGTTCCTGGTCCAGATTTTAAATTCGCAGCAGACAGCATAGCTGCCAGTTATAACAAATTGCTGCACCACTCGGGATGATTTTCTCTTGGGGGATTTTAATAAATATGACGTCTCCCCACACTTGCCAAACCTGGAACAGTATATCACATGCATGACAAGACAGAACATGGACGATGCCCATGCTTCCCGGGCCCGCCCCCCTCTGGGGCTGTCAGACGATAACGTCATTGACCTTCTTCTAAAGTACCGCCAAATGCTGAAAAGGACCAAACCCACTGTGATTCATTGCCAGGCCTGGACAGAGAGCTCAGTGGACATGCTGAGGCTGTTTTGAAGTAGCAGAGTGGGAATTGTTTTTTAATAACTGTGAGGGTAATAATGAACTATTAATTGATATTATAACCAGTTATATTAATTTCTGTGTGGACTCAGTAATTGGAGCAAAAGAAATCAAAATCTATCCCAATAATAATAAACCCTGGGTCAGCAAAGAACTGAAACATCAACTGAATGCGAATAAAAAAGGCCTTCATAGAGGGCAACCTAGAAATAACAAAGGAACTGACTAAGGAAGTCAGATGGCTAATGAAAAAGGCCCAACTGAACTATAAAGATAAGGTTGAAGAAAAATTAAGGACTGGTAATGCCAGAGATGCATGGAGAGGGTTGAATAAAATGATGGGCAGGGAGCAAAGGCACATCTCGCAGTGCGACGAGGACCTTCTCCAGCTCACCAGCAATTTAAATACGTTCTATTCCAGGTTTGATATTCATGATTTTCAAAAGGAGTGTGATGATGTGTGTGCTGGTCTGACACCTGACCCTATGATTATTCAGGAGTACACAGTGACCTCCATATTCCAGAGGCTAAACCCTCACAAAGCCCCTGGTCCAGATGGACTTAAGGGGAGGGTACTAAAGGAATGTGCCTCCCAACTAGGTCCAACCATCACAAGAATATTTCAGCTGCTTCTTAACAGCAACTTCTATCCTAAAGCCTGGAAGACAGCGACCATCATCCCTGTGCCAAAAACTCCCCAAGCCAAAACCAAAAGTGATTTCAGACCCATTGCCCTTACATCCATCCTTAGCAAATGCATGGAGTGTCTAATTCGTAATAATCTGACCTGCCAGGTAGCAGGTCAATTAGACCCCATGCAGTTTTCCTATAGGACCAACAGGGGGGTGGAGGACGCCACACTCACTCTTCTAAATAACTTGCAGTGTCACTTGGATAAACTAAAGACTCATGCCCGTGTTCTTTTCATGGACTGCTCCTCTGCCTTTAACACGGTGCAACCACACCTCCTTCTACGGCGCCTTTGTGACCTGAAAGTCAGTAATGGCCTGGTCCTCCTCATCAGGGACTTCTTGAGGGATCGACCCCAGCTTGTGTGCATCAAGAACTGCCTCTCTGACACTCTGGTCCTCAACACTGGTGTTCCTCAACTCAAGGATGTGTGTTATCACCTCTGCTCTTCTCCATATACACTAATGAGCTACAGTGTAACACTGATGACGTCTCCTTCATCAAGTATGCAGATGTTATGGCCCTAATTGCCTGCCTATGAGAGACAGACAGCTCCCCCTACCTGCAGTACATCAACCCTTTATCTGCATGGTTCGACAGCAGCTTCCTGTATCTCAATGTCTCCAAAACCAAGGAGATGTGGCTGGGAAGCAGCAAGAAGGGAGGCAATAAAGACTCTGGGCACACCTTCAGGCCAATCAGTATGAAGGGTCAGGAGGTGGAGCACGTGACTCAGTTTAAATACCTCGGGACAGTTATAGACAGTCAGCTACAATTTCAAAACCATGTGGACTATACATTCAAGAAAGGTAGGCAGCGCCTGGCTCTCCTGAGGAAACTCAGGGGCCTCAACACCAGCCAGCACACTATGTCCATGGTCTATAAGTCCTTGACCGAGAGTGTGCTGACATTTAACATCATGTCATGGTATGGATACCTCTCTGTTAAACAAAAGAACAAACTGGCACAGATCGTCAACCAGGCTGGAAAGATCATTGGACTCAAACAGCTGCAACTTTCACAGTTGTACATGCAGGCCCTAACAAGGAAGGCACATCAAGTTTATCTGGACCCTACTCACCCTCTTCACTGTGCTTTCCAGTTACTGCCATCAGGACGTAGACTTAAAGTCCCAATGGCAAGGAAGAATGGTTACAAGCGGTCATTTGTCCCATCAGCTGTGGCTTCTCTAAACAAAGAACTGGTTATAGTAACTGATAGTAACAGAGAGTAGATAAGCTCTGTGTGCTCCTCAATTGTATTTTAGTAGTATTTTATTAATTTTACTTACTAATTTTAAACTTTAAACAGTGACACAATGCTTTGTAACTCAGTGTAGAAAGCTCTGTGTGCTCTTCTTAGCAGTATTTTTTTTTTTCTAACTGAGTGACATGGATAAAGTAATAGGACTTGACTTTATTCCACGGATTTTGTCTTACCATCCATGTGTATGTATGTATGTGTGTGTGTGTGTGTATATATATATATATATATATATATATACATACATATATTTTATTTTTAAACACACAAAAATCTTGTATGAAAGAGAATGATTACAACACGTCCTGAACCAGAATTCCCATTCAGCTGGAAATATAGATAGAATCCAGGTCTACATCCAACCTCTAACTATGTTATTTTTTTCTGAAAGATGATGTCCAAAGACACTGATAAGGTCTTGATGTGACTCCTAAAAGGTGTTTTCACCTTTTTTTTCCAACCTGGTTTCAAAGGTGATTCCTTACACTGAGATCTCAGACAGAACTCACATGTTCCCTGAAGAGGAACGCCAGGATAGCAGCTGCCAGTTCCGCCAGGAAGATAAGTAGGATGAGCATGAAGAACTGAGAAAAAGTCAGTCAGAAATTGTTAACTGAAACATTTCCACTTCAATCTTCTCTAAAGTACGCCATCTGTATTCTCTGAGCTCAGAGATGAAACCTCCTGCAAACACAGATATGCATTTTTATTTCTTTAGTGTCACTAAGATCTAAAAATGTTCTAGTTAAAGCCCTGAAGTGAGCTCAGTCTAACCATCAAGACTGTTGATAAGAGCAGAATATGACCAGACTTCCTTTTCAATGTGAGCGACTCACAAACAACAGCAGACATCTGTTTTCCCGGATGGCTCCACAGCAGCCCAGGAAGCCCAGCAGGAACAGCATGCCCCCCATGGCCAGGATGATGTAGACCCCGTTGAACAGCAGAGGGTTGACAGCCACAATCTCCCTGAAGCCCATTGGATCCACCAACACCCAAACGCCAACAGCGAGCAGGAAGGAGCCACCGAGCTGCAGCCACAGACAGGGATGGTACTGAAGTCAGGAGCACTGGTTAACGCTACTAGCACTGCTCATCAGATTTGTGTCTGTTCTTGTTTTATTAGATCCATTACCACAAGGCTTCACACTTGGGCTGACTTGTTGTTACGCTGATGATATCCAGCTATATATCTCCATCTATCCTGATGAATCAAGTCACTTAGGTAGACTGCAGGCATGTTTTAAAGGCTTACAAACTTGAATCACTTTAAGTTTTTGCCAAACCATCTCCTGCATGTTTTGTGTCTGCCGACCAGATTTAAATGATTAAATTACCTCCTTATCATTCATCAAGGGCTACAGGGCCTGCTATTCACCCATTTATCTCTGTCACATGCCTGGAGCCCATGAAACACCTAAAATATGAAGAACAGTTGGTCCTGAGGACCGTGAATCAGTCACTTAACGGGGCTTCCTTCTTTCATCTGGGCAGATCTGTAGAAACGATAAATATCCTAAAATGCTGAAAAACTCTTCCATGCATTTGTTTGGTGTTCCCAGGACTGACAGGATCTGGATCATCCTTGGTTCTGGTTCTGGCTGTGGGGATTTGATGCAATGAATAAATACTCAGCATCAGGCTGAGATCATCATTCTGCACCAATTTATGGTGCGTTTACATGTCTCTACCAGAGAGCTGGTTGGTTGGGAGGTTCTGTAATTCATGGACACCGTTGCTCAAGAGATGTTAAACCAAATGTGTTGGGAGTCATGAGAACCAAACCTTCCCTGAGAGGTAAGAGGGAAAAGGTGAACTCACAAAGATGAAGAAGTTGAAGATGAACATGAGGTATTTCATACAGCTCAGACAGTCACCCTCCATGGCTGAACGTTCTCCACCCCCCCCCTGTAAAGAATACACACAGAACAACAGGTCACAGCCTGTTCAGCATGGACTTGAACAGAGGTTGGGATCTTCATTCAGGATGTAATTTAATGTTTTTTTGTATTTAGAAGTAAATCCAGAACTGACATAGACATGTCAGTAAACAATCAGGATGTTTCAGATTTCTGGGATCATGAATCCATTTTGTCTGAAAATAAGTCTCATCGTTTTACATTTTATCTTCATTTTTATGTATTGTCATAAATGTTGTGTCCATATGAGAGACCTGGGGGCTGCAGAGAAGTCAATCAGGTAAAAGGTGGAAAGTTGTATTTATTAAAGGAGAGAAGAAGAAACAGTCAAATATACAAAAGAAGATAATAAGCAGAGGAAAGCGATGGCTCCACCATGGGTGGGGGTAAGAGTGGCCCCACATGACCCCCAGCATTATATGGAAAAAGATGCTTCAATAAGCAGCAACAGAGATTTGCTTTTTACTGGAGCTTTTCTCAGTAATCATTCATCACTCAGTCCTGGCAGAGAATCCCTACTGAGGACAACCAGCATCCTGGAGACCAAGGAAGCCATCAGACGGGTCAGGGAGGAGCTTTGGTTTCAGTTTTACACGGCGCCGGGATCTAAAACAATATCCCAACTTTGTACATCTCCGTTCAGTCATGGAGAGAAGATCGATCAGAACTAAGGCATAGGCAGCATTACGCTGTGGAGAGGTCGGTCAGAGCTGATGATGGAGCAAAAGAGAAACCTGCAGAAGACCTGAAGCCGAGGTAGACATTCACCTTCCAGCAGGGCAACCGACCCCACCTTAGACAAGGGATTTGATCAATGGCTTAGTTTAAGAATGAAAACCCAAACTGAGTTGTGTCGTTCTGCAACATTACATGTCAGTTTGTAATACAGACACAAGCGGAAAGTTTAAGGGGTGTGAATACTTTTGTATTGCTGACTATTGTTCTGCTTCCAGTCTTTGAACAAAGTCCAACAGGAGATGGACCAGAGCCCTTCCACTGGAACAAGCAGTTTTTCTTGGAGGCTGAAGCCTGCAGAGCGGCGATCTGGGCTGGACCGTGAAGTTCTGGATGACACACGGGCACAAGCACTGTGTGTCAGTTGTGTGGACGTGACACTGACAGGCTGTCCTGTTACATGCAGGGACGCTGGCAGCGGCACAGGTTGACGTACGCAGGGCCATCTGCGGGGGTGTGAACGGGACCAACTGGACCCTGATGGCGCTTCAACCACCTGCCACCTTCTCCATCTGCACAGTTAATCAAATTACAGTTTGTGTCTATTTAGTAATTAGATCATCACAGCAACTGTTCACTGTGAGGACATTTTAAATGTTAGATCAGAGAGAGCTGCACATCTTCAGGTTCAACAAACAGCTGCAGCTTCAAGTACGACGACCTGGTTCAGTTCTTCTCAGATGCAGGGAGGAGCTGGACCAAGGGTTGAACGCTGCAGCACTGATCCTCCCAACAACTACATCCTGAAAGAACGGCGAGGCCAACAGATCCTCCTGACAGTGGAAAAAGGCCCGAATGAGGCAGCTACAGTAAAAAAAACTATGAAAAGCTTAAAAACATGTATGTGAATACATCAATTAATTTCAACAAAATATGAAACTTTCACATAAAAATTAATTAAAAACTCAAAGCAAAATTAATCAAACAACCTCTAAAATAAATTCAAATAGATGCAAGTACATAGAAATAAGATAAAACAAAGAACAATTCTTCTAAAAACAAAACGTTGTCAGAAAATCCCTATAAAACAAATGAAATATAAAGCAAACATGACAAAATGTGCCAATGGGTCATGCGTCAAATTAAGCTGCAAGAATTTAAGAATAAAACCAAAAAGGTTTAATTGCTTGTTTATGATAAGCAGGACGATTTTAAAAAATTCATCTGAAGAAAATAAATAAACTGAAAAATATTTGATGAACTGGATTTAAAACAAATCAATTAGTTTTTTGTTAAATGGAAGAACAGAAGCTGAAATTCTTTTATTTATCATTTAGTTTGGTTTGGTTTAGGTTTTGTTTTTTCTTAGGCTGATTCTTGAACACCTAACTTTACCTTAGAAACTGTGGATTTGAAGCTAATTTCAGCCCCAGGTGTGAAGCTTCTACTTTGAAAACATAAATCTGACCCCGCTCTTCTGGTTGTTGAGGCCTCCTCTTTAGGAGGCATCAGGGTTATTAAAATCAAGCCAAATACCTGAATTGGAACAGCAAAGAGACGAGGTGCTATGAAGACACGCCACCCAGATCTGAACAGCAGGTTTGATGGTTGAACCAAAGCTGGATGTAGAAGAAAACATGAAGATGTTTGTGAGAGAAAGAGTCCGGGTTCCAGCTGGCAGACGGCCCTGTTCTTCCAAACACTGAGCCGTGTCCTGTTGGCTCTGAGGATGCATCGGTCTGAGGTCTACCTGATGCACCTACATTAATGACAACAGTCTCAGCTGAGGGTCAGACTGATGTAGTTCTGTTGCATTAAGGATGCAGCAATGTGGACACAGCTACATCAGCTGCTGCTAACTGAGACCAGCCTCTCTAGTTCAGGACGCGCTCCACCTTCCCTCCACCTCCTCTCCAGGTGGTGGCCTCAGTTGGATTGTTTACAGTTGGTGTGTTGATGCCAGCAGGACCTGACCAGCTAAAATAGATCAGAGGGTTTTATTTTTATTCACCTTGTTGGGTCCTGACCTTATTTCACCGACTGCCTGGCCCATTCAAGGCAACAGTTTTTGCTCTCGGTGGGACATATTGATCATCAGAATTCAAGTCAGTGTTTCTGATGGAAGCGCGTTCCTGTGCTCCAGATGAAGGAGCATTAGATGAGAGAAATGGACAGTTGAGGAGAGGCTGTGCACAGGGACCAGTCAGAACATGAATGTTTGTCCATCCTGTTGGACATGAAGAAGAGTTCTCTGTGGCTCCTCATGGAAGAATGCTGCACAGAGCTGGCACCTGCCTGCAGCACAGAGTGCAGCCAGAGGGGAGACCTGAACCATCTGCTGCAGAAACACCCGAGAGTCTGTCTGCTGCTTCGGCTGCAGGTTGATAAACACCCCGATGAGATGTGGAACATGCTGGAGTCAGCTTCATCCATCCAGCCATTCTCCAGAACCCCCACCCATGCAGGCTGTCTGCAGTCCATCGCAGGGCAGCAGGACAGAGCACTCACACAGACACATTCCTAAGGAACTGACATCAGGTTTCTAGACTGTGTGAAAGAACCCGGCCATAAACATGGAGAACATGCAAACTGCAGAACCTTCATGCTGCAAGCAAGCGGTTCCAACAACTAAACAGAATTAGGTTCAGGTCCTATGTTCACATCCCAGGAAACCACCAGAGGTCTCCTCCAGGTTTTTCCAGACTGGTTCCGATCTGAGAACTTATTGTTAAATATCTGCAGGTTTGACACAGAATCATTTAGAGTGTTGGCATTTAAGCTGGTAGAGTTCATCTGAGCTTTATCAATTGCTGTTCTAGATCTACACCAGGACCGGTGCTGGACCTGGTTCTATGTAGGAATGGTTCTCCAGCCGGAGACAGCAACATCCTCTGCTCCTCCTGCAGCCTCTTGTCCATGTCCTGGATGATGTAATGTTGTGAACATTGAGGCCCATTTTAGACAGAAACGGGTCCCCAGACAGACCCAGGTGGACTTTTCTCCAAGATCTGAGGCTCAAGTCCTATAATGTGTTTTTATTTTGCAATGGAAAGTAAAAGAAAGGAGCTGCAGACTGTTTTACTCTGAAAGGATGAGCAGGATTATTACCCAGTTATGTTGGCAGATTATTATTGGATGCTAATGGCTCATAACCAGCTGTTCATGTTTATTGCAGTAGTCCAGTGTAGTTTATTGTATAAGTAGAACCACATAAAATGTCTCAAGGACGATTTACTAGTCAGGATCATGTCACAGCGCTGCTAAGCTAGCTGCAACATTATTAGGAGACTTCTGGATGGAAATGTCAAAATAAAAGCACTTCCTATTCATACAAATGGCTAATATGTATTTAGTTGTTACAGTTTGTCTTGTTTAGTATGTTCTGATTAATACATATTTTTTTTGCCATTTAGACTTGAGAAGAAAGGTTTTATGACCAGAAGATTTTTTTCTTTCAATAAGTCTTCTGCAGCTCAGAAAGAGAAGAGAACCGTCCGAACCAGTTAGCAGATATCAAATATCATGGAGTGGAAAATAAAATCTGTGTTTTTTATGGTCTAGAACCTGTAGTTAACCTGTGTCCCGACCCAAAGAGAGAAACTTGGACTCTGGACCGTCTGGACATATTGTGGAAAGTTAAACACATCTTTCTCTGTCTATCTCTCTCTCTCTTACAGAAGAAGTCTGGTTGATTGGAAGGACAAAGAAACAAGGACATCAGAAGATACCGATGAACAAACCTCCCACGGCCCGGTCCAAAACTTTTCAAAAGCTCCCTTCGTGGGCAAAAGCAGGGATGAGATCAGACACTAAGTATTCAAAGTGTAGGTGCTTCCATGGCAACCGCTAGATGCAGGCAAGAAGTCCTGAAGGATGCTGAAGAGGCCGTGGGAAACGCTGATGGAGGCTGATTCAATCATGACTCACGTCTGTTGTTTTCTGAACGCGTGACTTCAGAGCGTTTGTCTGAAGGAGCCGTAAAACATGCAAACAGCAAGAGAGTCGTGACAGAAGGTGTGAGTAAACCGTGATTCAGATCATCACACACTGACAGGGATGTCAACTAATCCATCAGGAAAACCAATGGAGCTTCAGAGGAGTTTTCTGCAGCAATACGTTGGGATTAAATCTTCTGGTCCTGACCCGCTTTTACAATTCTGACTCAATAGAACTTTTACATACTCTTTCTGGTTCTTTCCTATGTCCTGACATCCCCACCCAATCAGAACCATGTTTAGGAAGTTCATCTTTTTACTTAAAAAACAGGTAAATAAAAAAAAAAAGGTTTACCGAAGAAGCAGAAAATAACCAAGGAGAGTTGCTTATTTGAACTGATCCTAAACCCAAAGGACAACTGGACCTGAACTTGGAAAAAGGTGGAATCAGGAACCATCAAGTCCAAATAGGGACAGGTTAGTCTAAACCAGGTTAAAAAGGGAACATCTAAATCTAAACTCTTACTGATTAACATGGCCCAATCGTTGGTGGTGGGTAAGATCAAAACAGACTTAAGCATAGTGGTGGCACTATCATACTGTGGAGCTGACGCACCAAGGAGTGTGCAGGTCAGCTGGCTGGTGTCCTCACAGACATTTTTAACACCTCGTTGGACCAAGCCACAGTGCCAG
>JAUZNJ010038410.1:0-11095 GCA_034780135.1 Jordanella pulchra
GTTACACCTTTTGAATGCAATTACTGAAATAAATCTACTTTTTCATGGTATTCTAATTTTATGACCAGCACCTGTAGGGTTAAACATGGAAGCTCATGGTTCAGACTTTGGGAAAAACTAAGTACTAAGTGAATAAATTAAACATTTTAAGTCCAAAGAAAAGCTATAATTTCAGAAAACCTTAAGTGTTAATATCAAATCATGTTTTGCTAAACTTTATAAATGAGGCATTTCAAGACTTTTCCAGACTAAAAAAAAGGATCTGCTAAAAATTACCCTTTTAAAAGAACTATAAAGAGGGAAAAAGCTTTAAGTTGCTTCTCTTCTTAAACACGACCTAATGAATCAAACGGCTGAATTCCCTCACCCTCATTCAGTCGGAAGATTTCTGTTAACAAGCAAATCCCCCGATCTGATTCCTTTACAAGAACCAGATTCATTCCAACGTCAGATCGTTTGTCAGTTAAAAAATTACAACCTTCAGCAGGTACTAAAACATGTTTTTATCAAACCCACATTTCTGTATCAAAGCCTTGCTTTGTTCAAATATTTTAATGTTCATCTTCTTTGTTAACTTGAAGCAGAAAATCCCCATCAAGCTTAAAGAACATCAGTCTGCAGGTTATTCATCTATACGTTTTACTTAGTGAATCGAGTTACTCCACTAAATGAACTTTCATTGATTTTCCAACCTATTGAATATGACTAAAGTGGGACATCGATGAGAACCCCAACAGAAACTTATTTTCACTCTTATAGCAAATAAATGACATTCTACATTAAAGCTGTCACAAAAATAAATTAATCATGAAAGGAGACAATCAAGAGCCATGAAATGAGCAAACAAAAACACATTTTGGATTTTTTTTTTTAATAGATTTTCTCTTCATATATTTTCTAAAATCAAATCTGGGGTCAAACTCCTTATTAAAACGTGTATTCTCCGCCTGCATTTTCAAATAAATATAAAAATCAAGTTCAAAAACTTAAACTGGCATCAGTTACAGATTTAGCTTACACAATCACTCCTGAAGAAAAAAAAAAATCCATTTGGATCCAGACAATTTCAAATTAAAAGCCGGGAGAAGAAAAGCTGCAGCTTTAAGGAAAGGCAGAGCAGAGGTGGGCCATTCATGCTGCTCTTTCACATTCAAGACTCAAACACTACGGCCATGTCCAGTTACAGCAGCTTAAATACAATAAAACAAGCATAAAGTTCAGCGACGTGGGCTCTCAGGTGGATGATGGGGCTCAAACCTCTGTTTATCTGTGGACTACAGTAGGAATAAAAACAAAAATAAAACTCCACATGAACAGTAAACTTGCATAGATGTGATGTGTACAAAAGAAACAGGGCAAAAGGTAAAAAGGTGCATCTTTAAAAGTTTATGTACACAAACAAAGAACATGTGCACCGAGTGTCACGTTGGTCGAAAACAAGAAGGTGGTTCTGATTCTGAGGTTTGAACCGGAGTGTCCCGACAGGAAGTGGGGCGGGGCAGCTCAGCACATGAGCCTAAAGTTAGCTCTGAGAGTTCTTGATGTTCTTAATCTCCAGCTCGAGCTGTTTGACGCGAACGTCCCTCTGGGTCAGGAGCTCCTTCAGCCGTCGGATCTCCTCCTGCTGCCTGAGGCACTTCAGACGCAGCTGCAGACGAACATAAAACACAGCGGGGGGTAAAGGAAGGCCCCTCTGTCCGTAGAGGAACACAGTAACAGTGAAGGGCTTGAGAGGTTCTGAGTAGGTATAGTTTATGTAAGGATGACCTCAGCTTGGATAAAAGGTAAATAGTTTTGTTTTTTTACAGATTTGGACAAAAATTCATAACATAATTATTACGTTAAGTTTAAATCAAAAAGCCTTTGTTTCTTTTTTGTAAAGAATCAAAATTGTTCAAGAGTAAAAATTAGCATATCAGGTATTTAAAAAATTTAAAAGTAAATTGATACTTGACCTTTAAACTTTAATTGGTAAAAATAAGCATCAACTTTCCTGCAGGTTAATGTTCTTTTTTTTTTTTTAACTTGTAATTTGCAGTTTTTCTTGGTGAGTTTAAATGAGATCCTTTCAAATCATGGCTTGTGTTTGATAGTCACCAAAACCCACCTCGTTCTCCGTCATGGGAGGGGAGCCGAGCGCCGGGTCGTCTCCGTTGCTCACAGACGTTCGACTCCTGTCGTCCTCCTGGTGGTCGTTTTCTTTGGTTTCCAGTTGATCCTGAATGTAGGAGAGGCGCAGCATCCCGGGTCTGCTCTGAGACCGCCGCGTGTCCAGGGAGTTGCTCAGCGCCTTCATCTCTGACTGAGGCTCCATTAGTTCACTTCCAGGCTTCAGAGAGATGAGAACTGGTCCTAACAAAACAAAACGAGGAATATGAGCACAGAAAACTAGATGAGTTCTGCTCTAAATCTAGACAAAGACCAAATTCAGTGATTATTCAAATAACGAGTAGAGTCTGACCTTTATTGATGCCGCTGAGCCACTCGTCTGCAGTCAGCGCCGGTCTGTTACCTGCCGTCATTGGATAGATGTCTTCTTGGTACGACTCCGACTAAAAACAAAGGAGTGAAAAATCAGAACAAATAAAGCCCAAAGAAAGCCGCTCTGCTAATGTTTGCAGTGCATGTTAATCTGGGCGCTCTCACCCTGCGGGGTACGATCATAGAAAGAGGCTCAATGAGGCTCTTGACTGTCACCACTTTGTAGAACCTGAAAACCTCACATGAGCCCACATCCAGGCCTCTTTTCGGCATTACTCCTGCAGAACAAAGACACAAAGAGCTTCACAAAACGACACACAGGTTTAATTCACCAGATCACTCTATGTAATATCAAAGATTATAGAATACATATTCTAGATTATTTATTTCCAACTAAAACCAAGAAATTCTTCAGATTTTTCTGGTTCTTTATCAAGCTGCACACTCATCATCAAGGTTTTCTGCACAAATCATAACCCTTACAACTTTTTTTTGCCGTAAAGCTAAATTTGTTTTTTTTTTTTCCATTCCTGATTCTGTAGATTATAGAAAAAAAACAAAAAAACAAACACATCTCTACTTTGGATCCGTCTGTCCAAACACCACCTATGAGTCGGGGTTCATTCAAAAATAAAACGGATCATCAGCAGCAGCCAGATGCTGCTAATAAAAGTCTATGAAACAACATCAACTATGAGCTGAAAAGAAAAACACACACCACATCACCAGCTACCATTGGGTAGGAGAGGAGCCCACTGTCACAAGGCAACACGCAAACAACCACACATCCATATACTGTAGGCGTTAACATTATACCCAGATTTATATGTTTGACTGCAGGCTGAAGCTGGAGTAACCAGAGAGAACAAATACAAGAAGTGGAGATATCTGAAAATCTGTTTCTAGCCATCTCATAATAGATAATTAAGAGGCAGCTGCCAATGTGTGTTAATTTTCATCGTCCAGGCAACCAAAAAACAGGCCTAAATTTAAGGCAACTGGATTTTTGGAGATTTTGGACTTTGAAGAACCTCCTAAGCTCATTCATCCAGCATTCGCTCTAGTGAAACTACAGGCTGCTGCAGAGCGACCCGACAGAATCAACAGACTCCTGGATTTATATCCAAATATTTTCAGGAAAACCGAGAAAGTCAGGTTACCCCCAATTCAAGCCTGATTTCTGACAGCTGCTAATCAACCCAGGGGAGGACGTTCCATCCAAAAGGACCCCAGCTCCGACCGCGAGACCTCCGCTGCAGGTTCTTTGTACCAAACTATTCTAGAGTAAAGTGGAGGAAGTCTGTGTTTTGGGACGGTCTGACCCAGTGAAGGTCGAGCTTTACCTCACAAACAAAGGCAAATACACAACAGAACGTCTCGATGAGACCAGAACCAAGACTTTGGTCTAGTTCAAGTCCAGTCCTCATCCTGACTGAAACACTGTGGTTGAAACCTCTCTGTGCAGAGACAGAGTCAGAAAACCTCTGAGGACACAGAAGAGACGACAAAATGGAAAAGATTCCTGACAGTTTGGAGCTAAAGGTTGATCAGTAAGTTTCTAATTTATCTGCTTTAAAAAGTCGTCTTTTCAGTCCCTTTTCATCTTTCTGTGTAACGTGTCGCATTTAGTACATCGGAGTTAAGATTCAGCATATTTTAGAACCTAGTACAGCCCATCTATTGGGTTACTAGGGTTACAAACACTTCCAAAAAGGTGGAAATGTTAGTTTATCTACCAACTTAAACTTAGAAATGGACCAGTCCCTGCTTTCTGCTGTACTGTGAGTTCGACCATCAGCTTGAAGCTTAAAATCATCCCTCATCATTTATCTGCACTGCATTCACCCGCTTCTCTTCTATTGCAGCTTCTTGGACTACTGAGAATAAAAACAGTTGTGAACATCATGAGTCTGAAAATCTAGTTTAAGAACAGAAAGACATCAATCTCTTCGATTTAAGTGTAAAAGCTGTTTGTTTGGAAGCTTAAAACCAAAGTTGGCACCATTATCTCAGGCACTCAGTCTTCTAACCTGAATGAATAAAAACAAAGCTCAGAGCATCCAGATCTGATGGGGACAAGAGGCGTGTCTGCTGCGTTATTAAGTTAACATGTTTCTTCCTTCAGACTTCTTATGACCAATAAACCATCATCTTTAGAACAGCAACCCTCTGCTCATCTTTGATGTGAATAGATGAAGGGTTGAAAAGTGAAGGCCAGCAGGCCCCTTAGCATCTGATTTAGTTATTCAAATACAGCAGCTTCATTTGCACAACAGCTTTGCCTACAGGTGCCAAAGAGTCCAAGAAGAAAAATCATCAATGTTTGACCATGTTTTGCTTTTCTTACCCATTCCTTTCTGAGGCGAGTGTGAGCGGTACTCCGTCAGGTAGTGGATGTAGGGTTTTTCTGAGCTGATCTCATAGTACCTAATGTTTCCATCTCCCTAAAAATAAAAGAACATTTACAGCTTTTTAAAATCTTCTGTTGTTATTTTCTTTAATGGACCAGGCTTACCTTTCCAGCAAGGTAGAGCATGTGTGTATCAGGGTCGTAGAACGGGAAGATAACCCCTGAGGAACCGTCCAGGTTCTCCTGCAACAAAGGCACCGACAGGTCTTCCTGCAAACGCACACAGGGATTAAAAACATTGTTCTTAAAGAAAATAAATTTAAACCATACAATCAGTTTAATCCATTGAATTAAAATCTGTAATCCACACTTTGCATACTGAATAAAATTGGCCACTAGATGGCAGAGTTGGGTTTAATACAGAAGTTTCACACACAGCAGAATTTTAAAGACTGAAAAAAAGCAGAAGTTAAAAGATCATGTAGTAAAACCTAAATTCTGCAGAAGGAGAATCCTGAGAAGATAAAACCTGCATATTTCTCGGAGGTTGTTCTCTCACCTGATCCCACAGAGCTATCTGTCGATCGTTGTAGCGAGAAGTGCCGGATGTGACGAGCATCTTCAGATTCCCTAAAATCAGCACCTTACTGGCTTTGTGTGTTTTACAGTTTGTTTCCTGTAAAAAAAACCCAAAACAAATAAAAAAATATATAACCACAAAGGAGATTAAGAGCTTAGAGTTATAGTAGAAGCAAGACAAAATCAGAAAAGCCAGTAGAAGTAGTATTTATTGGTTCACAAATAACTACATACATTATACTTACTATATTTGAATTATTATTTGAAGATCTGGGGAAACTATTACAAAATTACTGATTGCAAAAAAGGGCAAAGTGAATCAATAATATTCAAAGCCAAAAACAAATAATTTCCTACAACTATTTAGAGCCGCTTATTGAAAGGGAAACAGTATAATTTAATAGGATCAAACATTATAACCATTTGTGCTACTGTTGGATCAAAAACTACATCAATGTTTAAAAAGAGACTTCTGCAAAATAAATCAACGATAAGAATTAGAAAATTATAAATGATTAAAAAAGCAAAAGAATTTTTGTTTAAGATATCAGAACATGCCAGGATGTTTAATTGTGCTAAATCCTGATGGAGGCTAACCTGAAATCGTCAAGCACAAAAACAGACAAAGTAAAACCAAACTGCTGTAAAACATCTATTACTGACGAAATATAGTCTATTATTTTATTAACTGATGAACAATTGGATTCTGTGAATAGCTAACCCAAAGTGACAAAGATCCAATTTAACCAAGATGTCCGAGAACTTATACTTAACACTGGAGTTAAGAGTATGTTTTACAATTAACAAAAAGAAATGTTTTATTAATCACCCGTCCAAATGTAAATGATCAAAAACACAAATAGAGATATGAAATTCTGCATCAAAAGTAATGAAAAAAAATAAACTTTTGACTGCCCTGAGACACTGGGGAGGAGAGTCGCTCTGCTCTGCGACTATAGACAGGCTGCAGCTGCTGCATCCGAGTCCCTGAGTCTGGAGGAGGGAGGGGCTCACCGACTGACACTAAACTCAGAGCGAAAATAGGTTTCTGATGGGTCTGAAACGGCGACAAATGCAGAAGTTTTCTTACCCTGCTGGGCCAGCAGGGGGCGGGGCCTATGCTGAGGCCAGCTGCACGACAATGTGAAGCCGCACTTTTAAACAAACCCAAAAAATGCTCAAACACAGAAATATTAAAACCTAAATTTAAGTTTAGTGCCATGGCGCAACTGTAAAAGGTTGGGAGACTTTTTACACGTGTAGAAAAAAAACATTTGTGTCAAGTGTTTAGAAGAAAACTGTGACTTTACATGATCTAAGTAATAAAGACTCCAGTGTTCATTATTGCGCGAACAGATCAGAGAACGACTTTTCTCCAGAAAACACTGAAGGCTTATAGAGCAACAACCATCCAATGTGAACCCGTTTTATACTGTGGATAATGTGCAACAGAATTATAATGGCTGGTTATAAAAAAGTGAACTTCTGGTTCTCGTTACACAGATAATTAGTTGACATCACAAACAATCAGTCATAGTTATTAAAACGGCTTGAATCAACCAGAACAACGGTTGGCAGTCTTGACCGTTCTGACACACAGCCTGTGTGACGCTGCTGTGAGAAGACATAAAACCCGAGGAGCTCAGGAAACGGATCAGATCTACTGCAGAAAAAAGGTCCAAAGCCGTTCTGGGCAGGCTGCAGCAAGCTAATACTGGACTGACCTTCCTGATGCATCATCTGGTTTAAAAGTCTTTCAAAAATCCCCACCAGTTTATCAGAGCAGAGAGATATTGCCTCAGAGGCGTTTCCCCTGCATCCCAGTCTGGAACTACAAGCATTAAAGTCTCCACATGTTGATGTCTGAGCTCAACGCAGGAGCACAGACAGCCAGTAGGTGTCGGCAGGGCAGAGCCCGCTGCCAGCATGTAAAAAAAAAAAAAAATCAGATCAGATAATGCCACATGGATTAAGATAAATGTCCTGTTTACGCTAAAGGATTAATGATGATGGTTGGATGAAGACGTGTTACATGATCCACAGCCTTAAAACATTGACAGCATCTCAAGGATGATTAGTTATCAGCTGTAAGGAAAGTTTATTCAATTTAACATCTTTAATTAAACAAATTATGTTTGACAATGTTTTATCTATGCCGGGTTTAGCAATGATGAGGCGTTAGGCAGGGATTTTTACAGGTTAAGAGTAGAGAAGGACCCCTTTCTTTTTAATCTCTCGTATTCTGACCCTAGCTTGAAATCCCGTGATAAACACACCTGCAGCACGTTCCCTGAGCGCGCCTCCATCAGCCGGACCTTCCTGTCCCTGCAGGTGGTGGCCAGAAGGCTCCCGTCCGTATTGAAAGACATGGACAGGACAACGTCTGTGTGGTGACTGATGGTTCGGACGGGATTCTTTATCACCTGTTCTGCAGAGTCCAGGTTCCATATCATCACCTGGTGGAAAAAAGAAAAGGCAGAAAGATTCAGTGGAAAAATCGGCTGGAAAACAGCTCAGGCCATGTTTCTTGGTATTAAAATGTTAATACCATTATTTATAAAGAAGAAAAACCAACAAAAACCCTGCGATGATGGCTAAAGTGCTGACATGGAGTCTCTACTTTAGGTAACCGTTTCCAGAGATAAGGTCACCTCTGGATGTCCTCGAGGGTCGCTACCCTCCGACTTTTAGATTCATCCTTGGTCCAAGACAGCTGGACTGAAAGGCTGGATTACCTCCTCAGTATGCAGGCCGTTTCTCCAGTGTCCTCATCATCTAATTAGCTCATTCAGGACTGCTGGACCAAGGACACAGTAAAGAGTTGCAGGATACGAAGCCTCAGGCGCTGGAATTGCCCACCTCCGCTTTAAACCTTGGTATTGCTAAAAGACAATAATTTGACCTAAGGAGTCTAAAGGACAAATAATGCAGAGGTTTGACTGGATGTGGAAGTGATCTGTTCGCTGAGAGCGGAGCGACTCGGTGCGGCTGGACTCTGATCACGCCAGGATTTTATCCTCACGCTATAGTAGTGTATTTGTAGGCTTTAAACACAACCACAAACCAGTAGAGTGCTGATTTGTCCAGTACAACTAGTGTCTCACATGCCTGCTCTTTTTCAGATCACCTTTTTTTTTTTTCCCTTTAGATACATCATTTGGGGTTTTTTCTTGTTATTTTTTAAATTCATTGCTCATTATGGCTCTATGGACAGCTATCCTCAGTCTACACATAATTGCAAACTCGATCAGATTTGCTTCGCTTTTTACCGACTGACTGATCTGCTCAGCTGCTGATATTAGAGAAGAGGAAAGCGATCCGGGACGTTTTAGAGACACACTTTGGGACAGCTGCTCGGACTGACCAGAGCTGCTGCAATCAGCTTCAAAGTCACATCCAGTGGAACCGTAAGGCAGAGATACAGCCAGGAGCCAGACTGGTCCATGACTCTAAGCTCAACAATCAGACATTAAAAGCTATTCTGGAAGGAACAGAGTCGGCAAAGAGAAGCATCTTCACAACAGGAGAAGGCAGACCTGATGAACGCCAGCATTGAAAACTGGCTCAGCTGGAGGGTCTGTCAGCATACCTGAACCATGGTTCATCACATTGGAGCTTTACCTTTTCATCTAGATTAGTAGGAAGCTGCCACAGCATTTCATTCAAGGAATGTTAGAGTACCAGATAAAACTATTTACTGTCGATCCGACACACGTGGAGCTATACTTTGAAGCATTATGTTAAAATAAAACAAAAAAAAAAAAACGTTGCTTTAGCTTCAGATCTCCAGTATTTTCAGCCTGTTTGAGCTACTTTATCCACTAGCATGGATACAAAGGTTGGAGTTTGATGTATCCTTCAGATGAAACCTGAAAAAGACACGATACATCGGATGGACTGAGATATAAAGATATATTCCTCCACAGTCTGCTTCTTTTCCCATAGTAAAAAAAAAATATAAAAATTCCAGACTTTTGCAAACCGGAACCCTGAGTGTCACGTGTGGATAAAGTCCCCTGCGTGGACGTCAGCGGCGGAGTAATTATAGAAAACATCTAATTCCTGAAACCTGTTTGGCAGCGTTATAATACAGACGTGCTGCCATATATTTCACAATCATCCTTTTGTTATCCTTATCTTCATGGATGTCGTGGGGTCAGAACCCTTATGTTACCTGGTAGTCGTAGGCGGTGCTGAAGAGGATGTTGTTAGCCGTCGGATGCCACTCGATGAGGCCCACTCTGCGGCTGTGACCCTGCAGCTCTTTCCACGGCACCGTGAGGGTCTTCAGCACGCCATGAGGAGGGATTTCCCACACTTTCACCTGCAGACGCACAGAAACACGTTCAAAGAATGATTACAGAACCGTCAGAGAGAGGCAAAGACTTTGCCCCCAAGGCTGAGTTTATGGACTCCTCTTCCTCTGCTTGCAGGGCTTTGTTCTGAGCCGCCCTGCCAGGCAGAAGGCATAACAAGCCAGGGAATAAAATCATCTCCATACAGCCGCAGCACGCTCATATTTCAGGAATGTGACTACACATCAATTCAGTCAGTCAGAGCGTCTACGCACCGTGGCGTCCTCGGAGCAGGAGGCGATGCAGTGATCATTGAAGGGATTCCATTTGATGTCCAGGACGTTCCCCCTGTGGCCCGACACTCGAGGGTGGTGGGGGTCCAATTTACCCGTCTGAAAAAAATAAATAAATAAAACAATCAGAAAAAAAAGACAGACAGTCTGGAAATGATCATTATTCACTTTGCTGAGAATAAAATCAATACCCCTGATGGATAAGCAGCAATCAGTGGAGTCTGAATGGTTCAGTTTAAAGGTAGCAAAATCTAATAAGCTTCAGCAATATCAGTGCATGGCTGGACTGCTTTGCATGTGTTCCAGTGTAATGTAAACTAATCTGCTAAGCAAATTCCTGCTCTAGGAAAGGGCAACGTGCAAATGTTTGTAACCAGCTTGGATCTTACCCTACAAGAATTAGAACCTCTGATCAAGAAAACAATTTCTCATCTAGAAAAATCCCTGAGATTCTTTGATCATCTGCAAAATACAGATTTTCTTTTCCTGGTCATTGAACCCAAAAACTAACAAAATTCTCATTTTTAATCAACAGAAGCAACAAATGTCATGACTTTGGCTTTGCAGTAATCCCTCCTCCAAAACAGGAGGAACTGCTGCAAAGCCAGAGACTTTGTCGCATTCATTTGATCTACTTTGATAAAAAACAAAAAACACAGCTAAACAAATAACTGATCAAATCCAAATAACTGACTGAACCATAAACTGGATCCATTTTTTAAGATCTTTTATGAATCGGCTGGTGCTACATAAACAGACTTAAATTGAATCTCAAACAACCTCTACTAAAAATAACAGGATCTATTGATTTTCCTTTTAGAGGTAATGTTTCACATAATTGTTGAAATGAATTAATTCAAGCTTAATTTAAATCTTGTTTCAGAATTTAGACAAAAACTATCTGGACATCTCCATCAGCCACTAGGAGCCTAATTCAGTTCTGAGGGTTTGATGCCAATCTGCAGCCCTTCTGCAGGTTCTGGAGCACAAAGTTATCAGGCTTATCAGTTATTTAGTCCATGAGGCAGACACCTTATCTAGTTTTAAGGCTTAAAACATTCCTTTTTGATAAAGCTTATAGTTAGAGTGGCTCAGGT
>JAUZNJ010038411.1:0-11095 GCA_034780135.1 Jordanella pulchra
CGACTGTACCATAAAAAATTCCTAGTTTGTGAACTCCTTCACTAACAATGGCAATAAACCCGATTCTGATTCTGAATTATCCATTATCAAAATTGTTATTAGTTGCAGCTTGAAAACTGTTGCATTTTAAAAAAAAAACTTAAATTAATCAGTAAGTCAAAAGAGAAAATATTGACAGGTTAAATTTCTTAAATTAAGGGATGCAGCAAAAAAAATGGTAAAGAATGTTATTGATTTAATAAATCGGTAGGGGAGTAACTGATTGTTTAATCGATAGATTGATAAAAAAAAAAAGCTTCATTATAGAAAATAATACAACAAATGTGAACCTATGGATTCAATCTGGAGTGTTAGTTAAACTTAAAGCAAAATGTGAATGTATGTCCTGGGACCAGCAGTCCCTTCGGCTTGGAGCCTCGACACTTTCACGTTCAGTCTTCCTCTCATTCATCACAACATGTCGTTTTCATTTTAACAGTTTAGACTGAAAAACAAAAAAAACGTTCAGTTCACATTTTCAGTGGATCAATACTCACCAGCTGGACTTCACCAAATGCCCCTCGACCGATGATTTTAACTTTCTCAAAGTCTTCAGACTTCATCTGAAGATTTCGAAGCTCTCTGATAACCTTTTCATCTGAATTAAAAGTTCATATATTTAGATCTGATTTTTAATTGAGAAGGGTTTTTTTTTTTAATCATATAAATGTGAAAACGACTCACATCTGTTCAAAAAGGTTTCAATGTTTTTGTTCTTGCGTAGTGCCGGGTAGTCCAAATCCAAGACCAGCGCATTTATCGAGTCCTGGAAAACACATTGGCACCAATCAGACAAGCGAAAAACAAAAACATACACAGCAAAGACAGAAACATGTGTTTTGAAACAACCAACTGCAACTTTTCTCTCCATTTTCATCCTCCTTTCAGTTTTTATTAAACTCCCAGTGACTCACCAGCCTCCACAGAAACATTAGCAGCTGAGGCATTGCATAACAAACCAGAAAACATGAAGTAGCATTATGCTGCAAAGCGTGAACCATGACCAAACACTTCTGTGCTCTTTTCATCTTAAATGTGTGGGAACCGGCACAACACCTGCTGCAAACTGCATCCTGATTCACAGCTGAGATGTTTGGTAGAAAAGCTCGCTCCCATAACAGCCGCTTTCACCAACACTCACCATTAGAATCCACCGACTGTCATTTCTAAGCAGTTTATTTTCAGTTTTCTCACCAATGAACAGAACAAAAACAGTTGATCTTTTAATCCTAATGAAATTTGTGTATTTTTTTTTTTCACAAGGCACTTTAATCACACATGAACAGAAGCTGTAAGAGAGAGGAAGTGACTAATTCCTCCATCTGTCAGTCTGTCTTTGATTGATGAGCACATTGTCGGCTCATAACCTTTAGAAAGTCAAAGTGAGATACATCCCCTCAGCGAAGGAAGTAGATTGAACGTATATTACACAGTTAGTGAGAAGTGAAAACACTGCTTCTAGTCAGAGTGGATTCAAAGGACACACAGGATGGGTCTAATGTGGAAATGAACATGAAAAATGAGCATCAGGCATCTTTTTTCATTCGATAGCTCCTCCTAGAAAACTGAAAACGAGCTTTCACAGCAGGAGAAGCAACATCAATGACTTGTTAAACAAGATTATTTTTAGATTACACCTTAGTTTCTTCTTTTTTAATATATAAACACATTTTGATGATGTTATATCTTGGTAAGTCTTTTTTTTTTTATAAAAGGCAGCGGTCGCAAGGGGTCGAGTCTCTGAGTGATCTGATGTACTTCTCTGTCCATCAGAATTCATCACTTTATCTCGCGCTAATTAGCTTTTTAAGGGAGTAAATAAATTGAGAGAAAAAATAAAATAGAAAGAGGCAGGAGAAAGTTGGATTGTTAAAAAAAAAGTTAAAGAAAAGTTGCCTTAAATCTTTAATCATGCATTTTTTTTTTAGACCCTTTTATGTTCCGTTAATCATTGACTGGACAATGAATAAATCAGCTCAATAAATCCTAGCTGGAGCAACTGTGGTATAAATTTTCATTTTCAAATCAGAAAAGCAGAAACATAAATAAGTAGGTCTCTTTACAGCCAGAGCTGCTCTGCATTAACTTTAAAATCTTCAGTCCTCAGGTAAAGCTCACAGCGGCTACTGCATCTATTTCATGCAAAAGACAGGTTTGCAGTTTTGCTGCAGTGGAAGGTGGGGTAATGCGGGGACACTATTAAACAACAATGATACTGGTCTCCAACTGTTACATTGTGCAACAATAAGGAAGCCATCTATCAACTCGTGGCAGTTGTGCATTCCTGCATGGTCCCCGTTTGAAGCACTGAGTAAAACTGGACCAAATCTGACCCTGTGCTGTAAATGCTTTGTGGTACAACCCTCTTTAAATCTAACTAACTTCCTTTGATATGGTTTCCTCATCTTTCTCTTTACAACTTATCTCCTTTTTCCTGCTCCCTCCACTGCTCTCCGCTCTGCTGAAGTTGGTCAGCGGTAAGCCAAGCTGAGCACTCAGCTTCCTCATTTCTGCATTACTTCCCCATTAAAGGACTTACCTCACACAAAACTCCTATTTAAGGACAAAAAACATACACACATACACCGCAGGGGTTGGAGGGGAGTTACCAAGTGTCGGTGCGTTTACACATGCATGCTCTAGGATCTCCCAATGAGCACATGCAATACAGGAAATGATCCACCCCGCCCCGGGGCCCGCAGATAATTTTACTGTCGTGAGGCTGATCTCTCTGCCTGCAAGTCATTTCCTATGAAGCGGCAGAATTTAGCCGCAGCTAGAAAAGGAAAAACACTTTATTACGGCTGGATAATTTGGACCCGCTTACCAACATAAATAGCCACAAAATACAAGCCTTTGTTAAAATGCCTGCATTTGTGATGAAAAATTAGTTTTCTGGGGGAAGGGGGAGAGAAAATGGCAAAGATAAAAGAAGTTTGGAATAGTGTCATATGCTTCAAAATATTACCCAAGAACTGATATTTAAAAGAGTGTGTGCACAGAAACACATGCATTTATGACCGAGGTGATGAGGTGAGTAATAAAAAAAACTTCCCCCTGATCAGCCGAGTGGTGATATGCAGTTTGGATGGTGTTCACATTGGAACAACAGGGTCTCGCTTTTCCTGTTTTTAAGACAATTAACTACTTGTTTACAAAGCCTACCATGAGTTACTGTAACATTTCATTTCCCTTTGAGATCAGCAAAGTACTTTTGAACCGAGTGTTATTAAATCATAACTTCAACCGACGCGGTTTCTCAGTTTCTGTAGCAAACCGGAAAACTATGTACTCGCCGTTTCTTCATTTTTTGTAGGACTGCTTTCTTCAGCTTACTTTTTGCTACGAATAAAAAGTTAGATAAAGGAAGATAGATCTATCAGCTGATGTTGGAGGTTGTTTTTATTTGTTGAACACTGCCGGCTGGTAGTCATCCTGAAAGCTGGAATGTGCTGGAATTTATGCTCAACCTGACAAACATCTGCAGGTGAGCTGAATCTCTGCAGTGATATGCTCACGCATAAGGAAGTTTAAAGATATCCCATATACTAAAACACAGTTTTACAAACCTGAAATCAGGGAAACTCTGAGTTCTCCGTTTCATGAAGAGACCACCTGTTACCATAGTAACATTCCCCCCAGAGCTAACCTGGTAGCAGCAGGTTTTCTTCAATAAACTCAGTGTCCTCTGTCCCCCTCCTTAAAGCCAATCATGTTTTTTTTTTAATTTTCTGAATTAGTCAGGAGAGTTTTGTTCTAATTTTGTGCAAACAATAAAAAGAAAATCAATCACTTGGTCAGTAAGAGACAATAAGTGTTAAAAACACAAATGTATCCTGTTGACAAGGATCCAGTTAAAGAATGCTTGGCTTTAATTAAAAGAAAATTAAATATTTATTGCAAAACGTTTCTCGATCTGCGTATAGAAGTCCTTTCCTGTTAGTAAGTTATCTTTACAAGTGCTACTGTTTCACCTCACAGTCCATCACATACCTCCATGACTTCATCCATCCTCACATTTGCAGCATTACACAGACCTCTTTAACAGTGATTTAACAGAACCTAATATCAGTGACAGAACATTGCTGCTGTGGTTGATAACAGCATTATAGAAAACAACTGAAAGCTGCAACTGCGTAATGGAAGACAGAATCAAAATGAGGCTATACCCCATGAGATGATGCAGGTCCTACCCGTATGAACGTCTTTATATTTCACCGTCCCCTGCTGACAGGTGCACTCCTCCCCCCCGGGTTTGCACCCAAATATAATACAGTGATACACTTCCATTTAACCAGTAAACTAGTTTTCACCCGCAATGTTATGGTGATTACCACAGCCTATGACAGGCTGCTCTGATATTTATGGTCAAAATGAACATTTCAAACAAAATGACGTTCTTCGTATCCAAAGTAACTATTCTGGATGTCTAGAAATTGATTTCAGATCTCCACAGTCCTTGTTACTGTTCACTATTTGTATTATTTTGATTAAAAAGAAATGTGTTTCAGATATCAGAAATACATATTCAATCATCTGATAAATGTCAAGAGGGCCACTTAAAATATATAAACATTTCTAGGTATATAAAACTTAATTGTTACCAGTACAATTTTGTCTTTTTACTTTCTGAAATTCAGTTTCTCCTGGCAAAAATGTAATTTAGAAAATCTATTATTGCAGTTCCGACAGGGAATATGAGTTTTATCAGGAAAAATCCTTTTTCAATGATCTACAAAAGGAACAACAGAGAGAAGCGTGCTTCTAATAAATGTTAAAACTGGCCTGCCTACGAACATTTCATATAAACTAAAGTATTAACTCCATCAGCTATCTTCTCCTACAACACCTCCTTCCGTCCTTTGCCTTATAAACAGATTCTCTAATAAACTAACTCCCACCAGCTGTTGTGAAAACCCTCAGTTTGCAACCTTAGGCTAGATAAATCAGAGTTGAGGATTTGAGTTTGTTAAACCCGCTTTGTGAAACGGGCCTCTGAGGAGCACAGTCATGATACTTTCACGTCTCCTAATTTTTATACTTGAGACAAGAGTATTGAGGAATTTATGGATCTGATGCTTTGATCTCAAATAAACAAACCTCGTTATACCTTAACAAGGTAAGTAAAGTGGACTTGTGGAAGCCATTTTGTACCACAATAGCTTCCGTATCAAGGAGAGGCTAAACATTTGGATAAACATTTATGTGGTGAGGAAATATGAAGCTACAGCAAACATAAACAGAGAGTTATGATCCATCATCAGCCCATAATCCATGAGTGTCTCCAGCTAATAATTGACCTCATCCTTTTATCGGTAAAACATAAAAAGCAGCTGCAGCCTGTGGCTCATATACAGGCTTTTAACCACAGGACTGCGGATCTTGTTTAATTTAAGAAAGATGAAATCTTCTTCTAGGTGGTTTTTCAATAATTCAAGCATGGGGACGTGTGACTAAAACAACTAACATGGTATCATTAGGGGCAACAACACACAAATGTGGATCTGACTCGCGTGTTTTAATCTCTCTATAAGTGACTTTAATGGTCCTATAAGTGGGATTGTTCTGGCCACAACTTATTAGCCTGTTTACTCCCAACTACAGTCAGAACTGAAAAAGCCTTGCAAATAAGACGTGGCTATTCCACAAATAAATCCTGTTGCCTTCTATTTAAGCAGCGTCTTATCAAACACATTTCCATATAGTCTATCAACTCAAGCTTATCAAGCAACTGGTTCCATAAAGGAAAATATTAGCTTTAAACATTTTTATTTGCATCTCAGGCTTTTGTTGTAAGCAACAACTTCAGCAGCTTCTGAATACAGCTCAACCAAGTTAATGAATGAGAAAATAAAAACTAAAACGTGATCATTTTGGGTGTAATTGTTCCTTCTTTTAAGGATGAAACGTACACAAAACTCTACATGCTACTGCAGGGATATATATTAGAGTTAGAAGGTATCAGCCGCCTTGTTTAGGTTTTATCTTCCTTGATTTAAAAAACCCATAGCATCAGAGACATTCTAGCAAAGAAAAATAATTTAGAATCATTTTAATCCAAGCCATGCCCTAAAAGAATAGAAAAGGGAACCGTTTTCTGTTAACAGTTTGCTGTTAAGACATCAGAATTAACAAAGATGTCGGTGGTTGTAATTATTCTGCTGCTGGGGCACATAAAAATGACTGCAAACTGCTCCTTTTATTAGCATGAATAAAAAAAGACAGCTACAAGGCTCCAGGGAAGATTTCACAGCTTCTGAGTCAAAGTGACTATTTATAAATAATTAATAAATGGCTGGTGTCTGGGGAAGGGAGGAGCTGATTCAACAATTTAAAAGTTTAATAAATCTCCCATGCAGCATCTTATTCCACTCACATCACTGATTAACTGGAGGCCAGAGTTAAAAAGAAATGTACTACTCTACTTCCACATGATAGCTGGGTTTAGCATCAGAGAGGTAGAATGTCACTGGACCCGTTTCTCCCCTCCCTATGCTTTTCAAAGACTGTCATGTTTGTTTTTGTCAGTTGCGGAATACACCTGCTTCTGGGTCTATATGCCCAACTTAATGTCTGAAAAAAGACAGAAGCCCCCTAATGCAATTGAGCAAAGTCCGTGCAGACGCATCTGACGTGTGTTGCCGGTTCCAGATGCAATGGAAAGAGAGGCCTTTGTTTATTTGGCCTCATGGTTTTCTGTCCATACAGTTCATCAGGATTATGATCCTACTTTTAATTATTACGCTGATGTTGTGAGCGGGAGATGCTCACACACCACTGGGCCCCAGCACTGGATAAAAACTACAAGCAGCGGAAGATAAGACCGAACATTTGTTAAAAGTTTCTGTTAATGTCAGTATTAATTCTAAACTGTTTTGCCAGAGTCAGAAATCTTTTAGTGGAGTGATTAGGGAAATCTCACTTTTTCTGCTACATGAAAAAATACATTCCCTTGGGTTTTTATCTAAACCCAAATGATGTATAACCACTTTAAATATATATATTGTTGATCATTTTTTATGCTGACAGCTGTCTGGGAGGAGAGGTCACGGCTTAGATGCTGTGACTTTCTCCCTTCCAGGTCCTGGAACAGCTTCTTTGATTGGCTGATGCTCTGTGTCAGGATGCAAAAGTTCAGATTTTCCAACTCCAGCGCCTGAAGCTTTGGACACGGTTGAGGTGTGTGATGCTCTAAAGCTTACAACACCCCATGCCTGATGCCTAAAATGCTTCAGAAAGCCCCTCAGGAAATTTCCAAGCCTCTCAAAGCATGTCTACTACAGACTTTGTGCATAAACCAGACATCCCTGACTCTCCAAAGTCAGCATAATTCAGCTGGAAGCATCAAACTCTAAACCTTAAATCCTGATTATCATTACCTGAGTAGACATGATCAGCAACTTTAAGACTCAAATCCTTCCCAAAATGCCAAGAAAGAAAACCAACTCTGTGCTCAAGGAAGCAGTCTTACCCTGAGCATAAAGTCTTAAACAAATTTGTGTCAGTACAAGTAATTAAAAAGTGCACAGTAAGCTCCTTTTGCACAGGGTTACAAATCTCATGAAAGGCATGTTAACAGCGTGACCTCATTGTCTGCCCAGGCTAACACAGTACATATATATACACATCTTATCAGAGTGAGTGGGTCTGTATCTTTGAAACAAGTTTTTATCTTTTGTTATATTGTCAACCACCTAGTTGGTTATGGACTGTTGCTTAGCAACTCCAAAACAAAAATAGGAAGACGTAAAAACTACAAAGAAGCTGTATGCCCCTTCATGCAGTTACAACATGTTTTGCTTTCGTGGAGATTCTAATTGTTTAATAAGGTGGTGAAGAGTTTAGGCAGGCAATGTCGACAGCAGATTTGACTAATAAGAGAAATAAAGGATGCAAAAAAGGAGCTCCACTCGACCTGATTTCAAGTTGGGAATGCAATGTTTTTAGAGCTAAAAGATGCAACGCAAAACACTCCAACCATGCAGTCGGCCTCAGCTCACAGTCGATGTGCGTCCCAGCCTAAACAGTAGGCATGCATGTGGAACGGGAAAATGAGCAGCCCTGTTCTGGGCTTTAAAAGGATTGAAGAGAAAGTTTTGATTAAATTCCAGTAATCTTAAAAATAGTCATGCAGATAAACGGCATAGAAGGGCAGAGCCAGGGGACTTTGCCAAGCAGGGCCAATAAACTCTCCGACGGAGACCCAGGAGTAGGAATCCAGGGCTCGCAAATAGCACAGTCGATGTCTCCGTGGGGAATAACAAGAGCATGTCTTATTCATCCCTCTGACAGATTTCTGTCCCATGCTCCTGTGCCCTTCACATTTTTGGCACCCCTGCTTTATTATGAAAAATACAGAAGGTGCCAGAAAATCAGCACGCAGAGGAGCAACCAGTTCCTGTAGTGCGCCCAAACTGCTTACACCAGCCAGCCTTGCTCTATGCTAACAATACATTATGCAACCTTAATGCGTGGGTGATATCAAGTCCAGAGGGTGAGATACCAGCAGCAATAACCCACATGATTGAATCACAGCTTGTTTTCTTTATGCTAAATTTAAATAAATAAAATCTTAAAGTGAGGACTTCAAATTGTAAGATACTCCTTCAAAACTTCAACAATACTATTTAAAACACTTCACACGGAGACGCAGTCCTCTGCCTGGAGTTGATCCCAGCTTGTTTGTTTCTGTATATCCTGTTTCTTGAGAACTTTCAGAAAATTATCATCAACTCTAACACGGTTATGATCTAATGATTTCCCCTGACACTGTCCTAAATGGGTAATTTTATGATCTTTAATTCACTCTGGTAGCACTTTTGCTTTTAAACTCTGTGCTTCTTCAAACAGAAGAATATGTTGATCATTATCAAACTCCTAAGTGATTCTTCGGAGAAATTGATCGTGATCCCACTCCCGATTCATGTTAGTGTTGTTGGACAGAATTGGGATGACTTACAAGGATGTATCAGGTCGCATAACTGTTGGCCCCATAGAGGGCTCATCTTTTCCTCTCTTGACAAATTATTTTAAAAAATATCACAAAAATTCAGAGAAAAAAAAAGGATTAATCATATAGAAGAATTTCATCCGAGTCTTCTGCAGTTATACCAGCAGAACATTCAGGCACTGATGTTTGTCCTGGACAGGAGGTAATCTTTACAGGCATTCTTATTATAGGATGGCCTCCAAGGATTCAATGTGTCTTGAAATTCACTTAAAAACACATACTGCCAATACTGAGCAAGCTAAAGTAAAGATATTTGAAAATAACATATTCTCCTCACAGTGGCAACATTTGCAAGCAGAGATCAATCCCCATCAACAGCTAATGGTTGTAAATAATGATCCAAAAACATACTTCTACAATTCAGATTTCATATTCCTCTAAATCGATCATATTAGCCAATTCTGTGAAAGTAATCAAGCCGGAAAATGGTTTTAAAATAGAAACCACAGACTGAAACAATGATCAAACAGGTCATGCTTTTAGTTTCAGTCATTAGACATGTGAAAGCCTTAGTGTTTATGCAAACATTGGTATTGCCACAGACTATTTGAATCATGACCTTCAGATTCGACGATGCAAGACTGAATCGACCGAGTTAAGACAAATGTTCTTGTTTGGGTTCCTTAAAGGAAACAAAAGCTGTACGAACTCACTGACTATCCAAAGCTGTTTGGCAATGCATTGTATTGTTGCTGGCTGCACACAATGTGGCTTGTTGTCGCAAAGATCAGCGGAATAATGCATCTGCTTGTGAAAATGAATGCAAAAGTCCCTGAATCAGTACATGAGTATGTGTAGGAGGTTGTGTTTCACCATCGGGTTGTGATGGAGAGATAAAACAGAGGCCAGATGGATAAAGTGTTGTGAATGCGTGGGAGCCTTCTGTTCTCCTCTGCTCTCTTCTCTCCCATTTTAAACTATAATAAGACCCGAGTATCAAACTCTTTAGGACCAGATGATAAGGACTCTTGAGAAGAAATCCATTAATGAGAAACAGCGCAGTAATCTTTAATGACTGAGAATGTTTTTAAATTCTGTTTTAATTCCAATCAGGGGAAACTTTTTGGTGTGGTCGTTCCTGCAGGAAGAAGATCAAATAAGAGTTTCAGTTTAAATGTTGAGAACCAGGTCTAGATGAAGCATATGAAGCCATAAAGAAAAAAAATAATTTTTCTATCATGTTTCAAGACATGTGTGCAGCCTATTGAGCATGGAAGGGAGCAAAGGAGAGCAAGACTTTGAGCAGATACCAGGAAGGATGGAAAAAAAGAAAGCTGCTGTTTTGTGCTTTTGAGCTTTCAAGTTTGGTTTGTCAACGAATAGACTGGATGAAAAAAAAAATGCTGGGAGCAAATAAACTCCATTTTCTAGGCAATAAATAAGAAATATATAAACAAATATGAAATTCTAAAATATCAAAAGCCACTTTAAAATGTCAAGCAAGGCCTCATTTTATAATTACAAATACAAAAACCACATTTAAAATTCCCATCACTCAAAGCATGTTGTCTCCTCCGTTCCAGATATAAATAAGGAGACTCATAACAAGAGGTCTAATAAGTACTTCTGTTCCAATATCTTCTCTAAAAGAGAAAGAATAGATTATATGTGCATGTTTTACTTCTTCCCCAAGGATGCCAAGGTATCCTTAGAAAGTGTTTAACTAGGTTGTAATAGCTTTAACTTGGGTGCAGCTGGGGTGGTGGTTTTAATTTACCACAGCTCTGTGGTCACGTTACCACCACAAATAATAGGTCTGGAAGCAGGCTTCATGTGTGCAAAGAGGGAAAAAGGAACGTTTTTTTTTTATTTTTTTTGGACCAATTTGTAAAAGCTTTGTTCTGCTGATAGTGATTTAAGCTCTTTGATATACACAATTAAGAGAATTAAAAAAAATTTCAAGCCTTTGAAGCGTAGAGAACCATTATTATAATAACAAGTTCATTACTTGTTTATATTCATTTAATTTATTTGGTCATTTTATACATTGTAAATGTGTCGTTTGGTTGCTTTTGGATTTCATTTTGAACTTGTTTCTTCATTTTT